>JASCZI010272200.1:15093-41984 GCA_036250425.1 Stylosanthes scabra
CATTAATTAAACACAATTAATTAATAATAATCTTTACGTAAATAACTAATTATTTCTTAATTATCATATTATATATTCGTACCATCGTTCTTCTAAAATTAAATCCCAACTCGATAGATTATTAAAGATCAATTTACTGTAAATCTGAATTTTATTTAAAAATTTATCGCTCACACTAAGTTATTATATACATAAAGTGAAAATTGAATTCCTACCATTTACTTAAATGGACAAGTGAGCTAACTGCTCTATCGACCGAAATTGGTTAGAGGAATTAATAAATTAGGTAAAGAAAATGAATTAAACCTTGGTGTTCTTGCAATAGTCTAAATCACTCCAAGAAGATTCATCAACAATTTGATCCCTGCTGGTTTTGGGGTCCATATAAACTGTTCCAATTGAGGAAGTGAAAATCACGCGCCTCACTTTTGCTTCTGCAGCTGCCATTATCACAGTCTTTGTTCCATTCACTGCTGGTTCCACCATCTCTTCCTGTTAATAAAATTTCTTATTATTCCTTACATATTTTCTTATTCACATTCACATATAATTAACTTTTATATACAAGTTAATTATTTTATCTTTATAGAATAAAGTATAATTTTTTACTTAAAATATATGATGCAGATAAACTCAATTATATAATAATGAAAGGATATATAATTTTAAGATAAGCACGCACGTACATAAAAAATGGAACATGCATACAAATACTGTTATATATATATAAGTAATGGTGTTATTATAATAATTATGAAAGTATATATATGTTTGTTAAATATAAGAAAGCATGTGGGACGTGGCAATTGCATGATAAAAATGAAGAAACAAAGGGAATTGTGTTCGATATTCTACATATATGGTGGTGGGGCTTAATTAGGATAAAAGTAACTACCACCCAAATTATTCATCTTGCACTAATACTTTGTCCAATTTTGTATATTATTGTTTAATTAAAAGAAAAAAAATTATTCCTTATATTACACTATATATATGTCATAAAAGACAAATACAACTTACTAATTTATTACTTTTATTTATGTTGATAATAAAACTATCATGGAGTCACTTAAGCTTATTGGCATAAATCCAGAGATAATGTTGGATATATATAATAATTTAATTTATATACTTTTATCTATTAGTTTAAGTTTTTAAGACTTTATGTTATAATATCATAATTTTTATAACTGGAAGATTCAGAAATATACGAATGATTATTATATATCATACAGAAAATTTTAAATCTAAATTTTGCAAAGAAATTATACACAAGTTTTAGGAAAAAAGAACTTTCATTTGCATATATAGAATACCAAGAAAGTAGGTTAATTAGGTAATATGACTGGTTATACCAACAAAGTATGGTATGATATTTGGTAATCAGCTTTTGGATATTTTTCTACACATTATTATATTATATTCTAATGTATTAATAATGTATTATTCGATAGATGTGAGACTTGTAATAAAACTTACAGGGTTGTCAGTGACCGGAGAAGCTGTGTGGAAGACTCCATGGCAGCCATTGAAAACAGACTTAACGGACTCAAAATCAAGAAGTTCAACTTTATGAAGAGTTAATCTTTCCTTTGCTCCTTCCAACTCTCTCAGGTGCTGATTCTTTGGATCATCTAATTAATTAAACAACGTAACAAACATTTTAATTTATTGCTTTAGTTAATGACATATTATTTCTTAGAATAATGAGAAAGAGAAAAAAAAAAAAATGATATTACCTTCGTATTGTTTCTTTAATATTTGCTACCAAAATTTTTTTTAAAGTATTTGTTATTAATAACATTAATTTTATCAAAAATAGATCTTCTATGCATGTGTCATTGTCCAAAACAATAATGGGTAATTTTGGTGAAGTATCACTTTCATATTAAAGCTTAAATAATGAATATTATTATTATGCATGGTGCATGCCTGGGTTTCTCAGTGTTCCTTTGACGGTGTAGCCTTTCTCCAAGAGAAGCTTCACAAGCCAAGAGGCTATGAAGCCTCCGGCGCCGGTGACACACACCGTTTGGCTGGAAGCCGATGAGGCGTCGACGACGGCAATGGCAGGCATCTTCTAGTTAGTAGGGTGTTAGAGAAATTAAATTAACTTAATAATTAATTAAGAGAGAAAGAAAGAATATAATAATAGTTAATGATTGGTGTAAATTAATTAAAAAGAAGAGATTGCAATGTGTAAGTTAATAAGGAAGAAGAAGAAAGAAGAAGGAGGAGGAGGAGTTGGAGGTTGTATGTATGTGATGTTTGGCTGAGAGTTGAGAGTGTTGTGCAAGGGATGTGGTGATCAATTGATGCCTTTTATAAGGAACATGCTCTCTCACTCACCTACTAATACGTGTTTCTATATATATATTTTTTATTATCAATAATCTCAATAATTCTGTTTGTATACAAAAATCAGCTATTAAATTTATCGGTGTATAATACATATAAAAATATAAAATATAAAATATATGTATAATTTAATTTATTTTTAGTATGTATATCGGTGACTGATTTGGTGGCTGATTTTGATATACACATAACATAACTCTTTTATTATTAGTCATCAATAATATTCAAATATATTTAACAAGAAAAATTTATTAACAAGTTAAAATATTTTATCTTGTCTATCTAAAAGTATCTATATATATTTTATTTTTCTTGCTGTTTATTCAAGGAAACAAGATTTCTTGGCAGCGCATTGATGATAGGGATTTTATTTTCTCTATAATCAAATAAGTATAAGAATAAATATTATATATATTTTCATGTGTTCTTATATATAATATATTAATGCATTTAAACACAAAAATAATGAAGTCTTAATATAAAAAATTTAAATAAAAAAAAAATTATTTTTTTATTAAAATGAATGATGCATGTAGATATATTGATACCCTAATTATAAAAACTAGCTTATAAATATTTCTAAATAAGGTCGAATAATAATAATAATAATAATAATAATAATAATAATAATAATAATAATAATAATTTTCCAGAGACAAAAGAAAAAGAAAAAAGAATTGAAAGTTACATGTACCCCATTGTGAAAGTCAACCTATAATGCTTGTGAATCGTGCACATGGAAACAGATTATTAATCTTTCAAAGTCTTATAACTCAAATTTGAAATTTTAGTCAACCTACGCGGAAGATAAATAGTATAGTATCATCAAAATAAAACAAAAAAAATAAAGATTAAATTGATTCTACTTGCAGAAAGTTGTTTCTAAATATAGTAATGATTATTAGTACGCATTATTTCCATATAGGAGAATCTACAGTAAGTCATGATTTCTATACTAATTACAATAAAATTTAACTACGACTTAGCTAAAATTAGAATTTTTTTGGGTGACAAGCTAAGATTAGAAGACAATGTTATAAAGTTATTTTATGTAATTTAATATTTATAATATATATGTAATGTTTATATTATATATTTTTAATATTTAAAATTATTTATTTATTTCAGCCATAATGAAAGAATATAAATTTTAAAAATATACTAAAAAACTAAAAAATTAGTTTTGACTATCTATGGCTAATAGTGGATCTTGGAATTTGGATATGGAGGAGACAAATTTTTTAAGAAAATTTAAATTATATTATTCCTTTTTTATTATATATTTTTTAATTATATAAAAGCAATTTAGAGTTATTAAGTCTTAATAATAATAACAGAGTGAAAAATTATCGAATAAAATGCCACTAAATATTTTTATTTTTTTAAGCAGATATCTCATATATAGGTATAATTTTTAAAAATTTTGGAGGAGCCAAGACTACTAACTCACTCTTTTGGATTCATCCTTGTTCGACTGCTCCTAATCAAACTTTTGCTAAAATTAAATCTAAAAGATTATATTTCGTGGAATGTACATATAGAATTATTCTAATTATTAATTACCTTTATAAAGATGTAATAAATCTAAAAAATAATATATTTTTGGGGGGAAAACCTAGGTATAATTATGAGATATTCAATTTCAATATTATATATATAGTTCCGTATGACATCACATGAGAATTCTTCTTTATTGATTATTATTATTTTCATTTTGTATTGATTTGTTTAGTTAGCCGCCAATTTTAGTTTTATTTTCTGACTTTTTTTTTAGCAATGTCATTATTAAGTATTATTTTCTTATCATAGATATTGGATATAAAAATAAAAATAATGACTTTTAGACACAACATTTTTTTTAAAAAAATAAAAATAAATCTAAGTACATTGGATTTATCATACTATTATTTATTTACTTTGCTATTATCTCTTGATGAGAGTTGTGACAGAATATATTATATATAATATAGTCACCCCCTGACTACTAAATATAGATACATTGGATTCAAAAGGAAACGACCCTTAACTGATTAATTAATTATTAATCAATTAGTTATTATCATATAATAAAAATTATGATTAGGGTTACGTTTTTGGCCTTAAATGATAAGGTTTAAGACCTAAACATATATATTAAAAACTAAATCTTGGTTAGATACTACACCAAGCAACCTACATATATATACCCATTTTTCTCCTTTTTGAAGACGACTTAGTCAACCAATTTCCTGCGATTAATATTAATGCAGGCTTGGATTATTGACCAACAATCATGGATCAACAATAATGTTTATTATTATTATTATTATTATTATTATTATTTTACATTTAATTAGTTTTAATTTCTTATAAAATAATTCTCCCTAGAAAGTAGAAACAAAGATCGAGTTGGTGGGTGCCATGTTTTGATGAATTATAGTAGTTAACCCTTTTAAGTTTTCACATTATTTTGATGCCCAAAAGTAAAGCTTTAGTTATATTTTCGTGACTTTTCATATTCTTCTTAGTTAATTAATTATAGGCAAAAAAATTGATTATAAAGGTTAATAATAATTATTTGATGATACCAAATGTGCGAGAGCTAGAAAGAGGAGAATTAAAACTTCTAAGTAAAGGAGTTCTTTGTAATATTAGAACTTTTTTTTGACGAATGTAATATATATTAGAGATTAGAATGAGCTAAAATAAATAAATAAATATAATATTAAAAATATATTAGGAAGAAATAATGCAAGTTACATGTATATTATTAATTTATCTATAATGGATTGAAAATGATAGAAGCCGTCTAATTGACCTAATTTAAAACATTATTATGACTAATTTATTAAAAATAATTATAGGTTAATTATATTATTTGGAAAATAAGTCACATGAATATTTTTAATCATATATGTCTGTAACATTCCTTTCACGCGGGATAATTGAAATTCTAAAGCAATAATCAAAAAAGAAAGTAAAAAAGGTCAACTCTCTCTTAAAAAGTTTAACAATATGAAAAGCAATTTTTATTTTAAGATAGATGTTAAATGTTGAACATGCGTATATATAATTATATACACACACTCAAT
This sequence comes from Stylosanthes scabra, assembly GCA_036250425.1. Classification (NCBI taxonomy): domain Eukaryota; kingdom Viridiplantae; phylum Streptophyta; class Magnoliopsida; order Fabales; family Fabaceae; genus Stylosanthes; species Stylosanthes scabra. The sequence goes on from JASCZI010272200.1 coordinate 20,523, forward strand.
TTTAAACCACAAATATTATTAGCATGTGTCTAAATTTCAATTTGTCCATCTTCCACTATATATAGTTTAAGACTTTATTTAAAGGTTGAAATTGTAATCCTCTTTAAACGAAAATGGTCATAAGGTTTTAATTTTTGGTTTTTATATATCTGAAAAGTGCTAAAACCGTATTTTTTATAACAAAAATATTACATGTATACTAAAAAAATAATAAAATAAAATCAATCACTAATTAAATCAAGCTTTTATACATTATATATATTTATACATATTGATTTAAATGCATATTTTTCTAATTAAATTATAAATTTTTTTAAAAAATAAAATTTGTCATGATAAAAACCCTAAACCCACAACAGACTAATAATCATAAAAATTATTTATAGTAGTATAAAAAAATTATGAGATATTAAATATATATTAATAAAAATCTTTCTTGAGATGAAAAATATGTATTTTTATAGGTAGTAGAAATTTTCACATTTTCATCAAAATAAAATTAAAAATTACTTTTCTACCCAACCACCAAACCTTTTCTTTATTGTTATTTATTTATTTAATTTTACGGTTGAGAAGTTGACTATAAACTACAAACAACTTGTTGCCATGAATTATTTCTGTGTTTTGCTGACTTAGTCAAGCAAAAATCGGTGCCTATGATAACCTCAAATTCAATGAAGGGTTAGACAAAGCCCTACATGAAGAAGTCGACCAAATTCATGATAAACCAAGTGAAATATTATTAAATGAGTGGTTATGATTTTACAATGAATAATAAAAATAAAATATATAAAAAATTTCAATCAATCATTTGAGAATATTTCACGTAGTTCATGATGAATCAGGTCCATCTTAGACAAAATCTTGATCTTGTTTCTCACAATTTACAATAATTTTTTAAAAAATAATGAAGAAGTTTTACATGGGAAAGGAATCATGAGTTCTTGATTTTGATTATTCTCTTTCACTCAAGTGGGAAACTACAAATGTGCTTGGGTTTGGTGTATATGCCATTAACATCGAAATTGAAATTTAAATTCAACATAAAAAGTACAACCATATATGCTAAGATTCAACCACCACAAACCATTCATTAGAAAGCTTCTCAATTGCAATCAACTAGTCCACATCTACATTATATTTACATGGGAATACAAAAAATATATATATATATATATATATGAATGAAGGAAGAAACAAGAAAGCATCTAGAATATGTTACGTAGCATCGCCACTACTTAGATGGATGGAAAAACCACTGTCACTTGCTTTCACAAAGTTAGTGAAAGGCACTTTAATTATTTTGGGAAATATTTTATGATTTTATGTCATATGCATTTATTTATTTAAAAATTTATTACCTAGTTATTGAATTGATGAGGCAGTGTGGCCCGCCACACATCCCAAAGCCATGGCATGGGGCAGTTTCCTTGAGAATAGCATTTAGAATTTAGAATTAACAATGAACCATATATTTTATTTTAAATATATTTTTATATTTTTTGATTTAAAAAGAAGATAATATAACATTCATAATAAATATATTTATAATAGGTTATCTTGTCATTATTAATTTTAGTATAGTGATACCGTTGTGAATTAGTTCTCTATCGAAACTCAATATAATAACCGGCCCAACAACACTATGGTTTTGGGGAATACAACCATATATGAATTTACATTCGGATAAGCATGACACTAAAAAAGAAAACCATATCTTGATTTTTTTAAATGAATAATGTTACGGAAGAGAGTTATTAAAAAATTATTAGGGAGTCAATAACTATATTATCATCTAAAATTTATATGAATTATCATCCATAACTCATATATCTAAAATTAAGTTATCATTCAAAATTTATATGAATTATCATATGTAATTATATATTGACTTCTTATTAATCATAATATATTAATTTTTAGTTTCTTTCTTTTAAAATTCATCAACTAAACACCATAAATGAAAGAGCTTAATATACAACAAAATATGTAGTCACAAAAAAAAATAAAATATATAATATAATTTTAATAAATTTTTAATTTTGGTACACTATATCATTCAATTAAATTCATGCATTTAGATAATTTTTAAAATAGTGGGATTAAAAATTAAATTGACTTGCGTATACTCCCACTTTCATGTTCTTAAAGTTATCACATATCCTTAATGGATCATAAGAGAAATACGTAGTGATCTTTTGTGTACTGTGGATTTGTGGTCACAGCACTTTAATTGAAAAATACACAACTTATTATTCTTTTCTGATCTGTTCTAAAATAATAATAGCCAAATTAGAAATACTAGGCAATAACTTCAATTAGTTTTTTTTTCTCCACTAATAATATATAACCGTATTAAATTAAATAAAGTGAGTGAGTGAATTAAAGGAGAAAACAAGTATATATAGGAAAACAGAATAATTAATAAGAATACATACACTCACATAAATTAATCTAAAATCAAAACATTACAAATCACTTCTTTAATGCACTATTTGCATAAACATTTATTTTGAATTGATGAGAGTATGATGGTAAATTAAAGTAACAAGTCCACCAATAAAAGAGAGACAACAACAACCGACCAAGCAAAACAGTGTTACCTTAAGTTCAAAGATTTCAATGTTCAAAATTCAACCTGCTTCAACATGATGATATTATTATTGTCAAAGTGTTGGTAAAGTTTTGTACAAAATGTATGTATCACGAGATTTATTCACAAAAACTAATAAGACTTCAATTCTTCTCTTCACACAATCATTAGAACCTAATGGTAACAATTGGTTCAATTTTATTTCACCTAACACCAACAACGACAGAAGTTTTATTTTATCAAATTTCGTTTGACAAAAAATTGCATTGCATTGAAACTTCCTTAAGCATGCATTAATACATACTATTATGTTTTAATTTCTAGAAAAATACCAAAATAGCCCCTAATAATTACATAAAAAGACAACAAGATCCTTGAAAAAATTACATCCTTCTCGAGCTATGTTCTTTCTTTCGTAAGACTTTTCAACCCCTATTTTATTACATCATAAGGGGTCAAAATGTCTCACAAGATAAAAGAATAGAGGTCGAAAAATCTCATAAATAAAAAAATAGGGACTGATGTGTTTTTTTATCAAGGACTTCGTAATCCTTCGAGAGTAATTATTAGGGCCAAATTGGTTATTCACTCTTTGATTTTAGATAATAATCATCTCTTTTCTTTTTTAAATAATGTATAGAAACTAAAATAGATACAGTAATGAATTTACATTGTTAGTAAAATTAAAGCCAATATGTCAATTCATCAACACACGGATCACTAATTTCTACGTAATTATCTGAACTGTAATTATCATCAGGTATGTGGAATTAAGTATAAAAAGAATTTAATAATGAAATTTGATGTATTTAATTGAAGAGTGATATGTGGGTTTTTCAAAGTTGGTTGGGGAATGGTTTGTTATGATACGGGACCATTATATGTTGGATTGTTTTCTGAACTTTAATACCTTCCAAATTTTCAGCTTCTAATCTTCTATAATTGGTTTGATGACTAAGGTCAAATTCTGAATTTTATTTTATTTTATTTATTTATTTGAAAAAAAAAGAGACAATTTTGACAAGCATTCATTGTCCCTTTGCAACCTGTAATTTGGTTAAAATATTAAAGCTAAAAACTGAAAAAGAAAAGACAAAGACAAAGACAGACTCCCTTGCTCAATAAAGTAATTTTCATCCATTATTTAAGAAGCTTTTAATAACGATCAAGCAAAAGATTTAATCATTTAATTATTCTTCAAATTCCTATATTTTAAGTCTTAATTGTTAAGTAAATCCCTATAATTATATATTTTTTATTTTTAATTATAACCTACATCAACTTTTAATCACTAAACTTTCATACCAACCAATCCCTACAGTATTAATAATTGCTCTAAAAACAGTATTTCCAATTAAGGATTGGATTGAAAAAAAAAAAAAAAAAACTAAATTATAAAAACCTAATTGAAAAGTTAGGCCAAACTATAAAGATTTCCAAACTAATTAGCCTTTAAGAAATAAGCCTAGGCTTCCTTCCCAACAAGGATTAATGAAAACAAACCCTTCAAGCACAATCATTATATTATACACATCAAAATATGTTTAACTATTGAGGGGAAAACTATCTAGTTAGCAAGGTTAGTTCTTGAGATTGAATAAGAAGCAAAGAGACTAAACTTAAAAGTTATAATCCTTAATTCCTTATGGTAAAGCCAACAAATTTACAAGCTCTAGAGTTAAGTATTGTAACTACTAAAACTAAGCACTGCATATATAGCTACATTATATTACATTAAGCCTTGTAACATTTTCTTGGTACATTTCATACTTCAAAATTCAAGCATCTTTAACTTCTTCCTTCACAATGCCATCGGTTTTCGGCTTTTTCTTCCTGAGGTTGGAACCGGCCTTTGATCGCTTGGTTTTAGGTTTCCCGGAGGATTCTTTCTGGCTAACAGTTCTAGGCGGATGGTCCGCAGTACCATCAGCCGAACCCGATTTGTCAAGTGCAGACAGTATCACTGATTTTACAGATTTTGATTTTGAGGTGCTGGAACAAGGTCTTCCCCTATTGATTCATTACAGAATTTCAGCATGGATGCAAATGAATACTCTCTTTGTTCCACAATATCTGAATAGAGACAGTAATTGCTAACCTGGATTTTTTCGATTTGACATTTTCGCTCTTTGCCAACTCCAACTTTGGTATTTCTTTATTGTTCATTTGTGTTCTGCACATTACAATAATTTTAACAAATAAGCTTAAGAAATCAGGGTTAAAATAGTTGAGCACAGAAGCAATCATTTAATAAGCTGAAAAGTTCAATTCGAAACCACCCGAATCCGAGGATAAAGTTCAAAATGAAGGAAATAATGAGGAATGGTCCATCAACAACAATTGCAAAGCATGTAAGTTCATAATGTAGCGGTTTCATATTCTCGGGAGCGAGAGCATAACCAGCATTATGGTGGCTCTGCTCATGAACCTGCTATGAAGCACGAATACTGATGCGAGATACATACACAATACCAAGACACAACAATGTTAAGAACATGCAATATGTCTTTAATGTGTGTATATATATAAAACAGACCAGATTATACTTACAAATCTGATGCCTCGGCGAGCCTGTTAAGAGCAAGTCCTTGTACCTGGTAGCGGAATGCAACTATGCATGTATTAAATTGATGAAATCAAATATGTAGAAAAATAACTGAAGCTTTATTCCCACCTCTGCTGAACCAGGCATCCATTTCTCCCTTTTAAGGTTTAATAATTCCATGTCGCCATCGGTGTACAAAATCTATTGAAAATTTATAGGAAAGAAGTAACATTAAAAGATATAATCACATACAAAACACGAAATCTATCAGTTTCGGTTATCATTGGTTGAGGTTTAAAGAATAACAAATATAATGGATTCCAAATAAGCACATGGCAAATTGACAATGTATAAAGCTCACATCTGCAAAGAAGATGCGTCGACAAAGATAAATAAGAGCGATCACAGTCATCTCACCTTGTGCTTTTTCTTGACAGGGTCGTAGGAATCAACAACCCCCTCGTTAAACCTGAAGAAAAGAATTTAAGAGTATCATAAATTTTTTTGCCTTTGTATATATGTAAGGACAAAAAAGGAATGAGATTGCACAAAAATAACACAAATAAAGGACACAGTTGGTAAGAAGACTAAAATACATACGCTTCCTCCTCCGGCCACCAGACCATGATCTTACTACCAGGCAATGGTTCAACAAGGTCAACAGTTCTTGTATCCTGAAGGAAAAAAGAATATAACAGTTCAAACTATGATGACTAATATCATTAACTAATGGTTGATCAATATCAGTAATATGAATTATGAAGGTTTATATTAAATAAGTTTCGCTCTTTAAGGATCTTCCAGGACCAGGTTAGATGCCTTTACCTTTCCTTTGGCATGTCTTCTTGTGAGCCTTTTTTGAGGGGTTTTACTTGCGGATCCTGTAATCACTGATTTTACAGATTTTGATTTTGAGGTGCTGGAACAAGGTCTTCCCCTATTAATCCATTAACAGTATTTCAGTATCTGAAGTGACAAATATTGTTGAATAGAGAGTAATTGCTAACCTGGGTTTTCTCGACTTGACATCTTCACTCTTTGCCAACTCCAACTTTGATATTTCTTTATTGTTCATTTGTGTTCTGCACATTATTACAATGATTTCAACAAATAAGCTTAAGAAATCAGGGTTACAAAACAGAAGCAATCACTTAATAAGCCGAAAAGTTCAATTCGAAACCACCCGAATCCGAGTATAAAGTTCGAAATGAAGGAAATAATAATGAGGAATGATCAATCAACAATAATTATAGAGCATATAAGTGCATAAAGTAGTAGTTTCATATTCTCAAGAGCGAGATCATAACCAGCATGATGGTTGCTCGGGTCATGAACCAGCTATGAAGCACGAATCCTGATACGAGATACATAGACCATACCAAGACACAACAATGTTAAGAACATACAATATGTCTTTAGTGTATATATATATATACAAATTTCTAAAATAATGAGCATAAAACACAACTTATAAACAAACAAAAGAAGAGGAATACAGATATCCAATACAATAGGATGTAATAATTTGATACGTTAAATAGGTTTAAAAACTAGCATGAGAGACACGGCGTGTCTCTAATACAGATAAAACAGAACAGATTATACTTACAAATCTGATGCCTCGGCGAGCCTGTGAAGAGCAAGTCCTTGTACCTGATAGGGGAATGCAGCTATGCATGTATTAAATTGATGAAATCGAACATGTACAAAAATAACTGAAAAGGAACTGAAGCTTTACACCCACCTCTGCTGAACCAGGCATCCATTTCTCCCTTTTAAGGTTTAATATTTCCGAGTCCCCATCGGTGTACAAAATCTATTGAAAAGCCATAGGAAAGAAGTAACATTAAAAGATATAATCATCTCATCTAAACCATCGAATTACTTATTCTTTTCAAGTCGAGTAGCATTAATCACATACCAAAAAACAAAATCTATCAGTTTCAGTCATCATTGGTTGAGGTTTTAAAGAATAACAAACATAATGGATTCCAAATAAGCACATGGAAAATTGACAATGTATAAAGCTCATATATGCAAAGAAGATGTGTCGAAAAAGAAAATAAGACCAATCACAGCCATCTCACCTTGTGCGTTTTTTTGACAGGATTGTAGGAATCAACAACCCCCTCATAAAACCTGAAGAACAGAAATAAGATTGCACTTATGTAAGAACAAAAAAGGAATAAGATTGCACACAAAATTGCACACTCCTTTTGTACTATTTCCATCAACAATAAGCAGCATTTTTTCCCTAACCATAGGAACTCCCTACCGAAACCTTCAAGAATTAATAGCATTTTCACTCTAAATGTCAGCATAAAGCATCATGTATCATCAGAACTTCTGAGATGGAAGAGAGCAAAGAGATTGCATGAATTCCATGTGTTTCAACCACAACACCAAAACGGAGATTCGTTTATACATAAAATATGAACGGAAATACGGAATACACAGATATGTAAAACACAAGAGTAAATAAATACAAATTCCCAAAGTCTAATTCCAATTAACATAATTACATAAAACCTATTCAGATTCTAACAATAACACAAACAAAGGACACTGTTGGTAAGAAGAATGAAATACATACCTTTCATCCTCTGGCCACCAGACCATGATCTTACTACCAGGCAATGGTTCAACAAGGCTTGATTTCTGAAAAAAAGAATATAACAGTTCAAACCATGAAGAAATTTTTGTTGCTGGTTTTGATCAATATCAGTAATATGAACTATGAAGGCAGTGATACCTCCTTCCAGGACCAGGTTATGGCAAAAAAGAATACCAGGGTATAAAAGTTGAAGGAAATGGGACATCTCAAGACTTTTAATGGGATAAAAAGAGAAACTGAAATTTCAGTTACTCCACTAGATTTCAGTTAGATGGCTTTACCTTTCCTTTGGCATGCCTTCTTGTGAGCCTTGTTTGAGGGGTTTTCTCAACTCCATTTAATGTTTTACTTGCGGATTCTGTAATCAGCTCCTATAAAGTGGAGACAACATGATCCACCGAAACGACAAAATATCTTAGGTGGAAATTACACTAGAATATTGTGTTTTGTTATACAAGAATGTAAAAATAGGGCTATGGATAAATTAAATTATATCTAATCAAGTGTGTATATTGTAGAAGCATATTTTAAACAGACCCTCGAGTTCAAAGTTTCGTGATCAAGCTCATGTGATGGTCATGGATCAAGTTCTAAATGGACCTCCATAAAAATCAAACCAAAAACATACTAGCAATACCTCAACGGCGGACGATTTGTTGAGATCCTTATTAGCAGTAGATTTTAGCCTCTTCCGTTTCTTAGCTTCTCTTTGGACCGGGGACTTGTCTTCTATATTTTCCACCTCAACATTTACAGCAGACTTTTGTTTCTTGTCATCTTCACAAGGAACCTTAGGTTCCATCCCAACTACTACTGATTCGGGAGCTGCAGCATTTTCCTTATCACCCTTCATAGTAAATTTTATTTTCCTAATTGAAGTGTGAGGTTTTACTTCAGAATCTTTCCTTACTTCAGATTCTTTTTTCAACTTATCACTAGGAGATTCTGAAGAATTTCCCTCTGGCTGAAGGCTTGAATTGTCTTTCATTGACTTTGAGACACAATTTGGATCAACATCTTGATTCCCAAAGCTAATTTTTTTCCTTGGTCGGCCCCTTCTCGGGCGGCTTCCATCAGGAATGTTAGGATTTGGTGAAGGAGCACTAACATCAGCATTATCATCAGTTTTTGTTTCAGAAGCTAAAACTTTATGTCCTTCACAGATATCTTTGTTCTTTGATGGCACATTTTCCTTGCCAGAAGCAGGGTTTTCATTCGGTGAAGAATCTCGGCTAACATTGCGAGTCTTTTTGGATCGGACAGGTATTGGAGTGTTCTCTCTTTCCAGCTGAGAAACTTGAGCCTCACTTGCAGTTTCAGGCTTAGACTGCATATCATCATTTTGGGATGTAGGATCCTCAGGAAGCAGAGAAACCGAGCTGCTATTACCATTCTTTTTAGATAGAGTCAGCTTCCGAGTTTTCTTTCTTGTACGAATCCATGAGTGATCATAGCCTTCCTCAGCATTCATTAAAGAATTAGGCTTACGACCCCTCTTAATCGACCTGGTATTTGGATAAGTTTCTGATCTTGATTCCTTAACAGCATCTAAATTTCCTGCTTCTGAATCGGCTTCTGTGTCAATGCTTTTGGAGTTTTTAGTTCCATCAGAATGTGGTTTCCTTTTTGAACCAGACTCGTCGATAATTTGATCATCCGTGGTAGAACCACGGGCACTTATTATATTTAAATTTGTTTCTTCTATAATCTCGGCACCTCCCACACCTGTAATATCTGGTTCAAGCTCCTTGTTCACCTGATTAAGAATAAGGTTTCATTATTTAGTATTGCATTTATGTTGATTGATCAATGAAGCACATGCTGATTGCAAACAAAAATTGTTGAGAACCGAATGATTTATTGAAAAAGGGAAAGGATAACTACATCGGAGAGCGGTTCGACTGCATCTTTGGCTGCATCAACTATGTCGGAGAGTGGTTCAACTGCATCTTTGGCTGCATCCATCGTAGTTGTTGTTGTCGTTGGTTGTTCTGCATCAGTCTGAATTGTTGCTGTTGTTGGCTGTTCGTCAGCATCAATCTGAGTTGTTGCTGTTGCTGGTTGCTCATCTGCATCTTTGGGTACATCAGGTTCATTCTCAATAGCTTGAACCTGAAGCATGAAACAAAACCAATTCCAGCTTCAGTTTACCACAAATTGTTGCAGCAAGAGGACAAATATGAACAGTGCAAACATGAAATTGCGGTAGTCCATTTATAACTTGAGTTTCAAGCATATGGTTTTTGAGAAAGAAAATGACTCTTCTTATGTCTTTCTCTCCTTCTCTAACATTCAACATATGCATTGAGCACCCTTTTTCCTTTCTTCAATAAACCTAATTTGATCGAGTGATTAGGAAACACATTAATGAAACGTATGGAACAAGTAAAACGCACCGCCGCCTTATCGCAATCATTTGAATGATCCTGTCGGGAGGATTCAGATTCATTCTGGCAAATAGAAGTTACTATTTCAGCATACTCATTGAGAGCTCTGCCGGAGGACTCCACTGCTCTCGAAAGATATGGCTTAAGCTTAACCGCGCAGTTGGTAACTACTTTCTCTGCCAGTGTCCAAGAAGTAGGAGAAATTGTCTGGGAAAAAATAAAACAAACCTCATTGACAAAGTTAAATAACAGAAATGAAAAACAAAAAAGTAACACTTCAATATACCTGATTTTCCTTTCTTAAACTATCTAATAGAGGTCTAAGAAGGTCCGCCGAAATATCATCGCTTTCATCCAATGCCAGGGTCATTACTAATTCTATGGAATCAATTACGTCTTGTAGATGGTTCGACCTTCAAATTAAGCAAACAATATCTCGAGTCAGTAATAATCTAAGTTAAGCAAACAAAATCCCTTAAAGATGTGATAGGGTTATGTTGTCAAGGTTCCAGCTTCTAACCTTACAATTCTCAAGAAATGATGAAACATCTCAATAATCAAGTCATCACACTCAAGATCCAGCATGACCAAGCATAGTCTGATCTTTGCAAAATTATCAAGTACCGAGAACACCTTTTCGTAACAGTGGCCAGATATATCAGACAACTTATGAAAAGCCGCAACCATTAGGCTGAATATTTCCTGCTCGAACGAAATATAGTTTATACTTTACAGTATTCAGCATGCCTGAGTTGTTTGAATGAAAAATGACAATTACATCGTACTAAAATCAATCTGTACCTTCATCTGTTCATCGTCATAAGGGGTATCTGGGGCTGTAATCCTTGTAACCTCAGCAATGCAAGATGTAACCGAAATCTTAACATCCGCATCCGTGTGCCTTAGAAGTTCATCAGAAATCAATGCTTTCATGGAAGGCACAAGTGCTTCCTGGATTGGCTCGCTTGGTAATTGATTGACCGTCGATAATATCAGGTCCAGATTCTGAAAGTTATGAAGCCAAACACCAATATTGAATTCTCTAAATTTGTTCCGAAATTCGGAGAAAAAAAAATCATTGGGTTGCACCCATTACAGATACCATGGGTTGGGATGTTAATTAACCCCATCAAATCCTAAAGGGCAAATGCTAGTTAAACAAAAACAAATCATACTAATCATGATTTTCAATTTCTTTTGTGACCTATCCAGAATTTGCATGAACTAACCCTTTTGATATTAGAACTCCCAAACATGATAAAAATTAAATAAAATAAAAAGCAATTCACATCAGAAACAAAAACATTCAATCAACAAGCAATCATTCAGCTGAACAAGGAATCCATGATCAATTAAGAAATAGAAACAGAAACATAAATAGATATTCCTATCTGCAAAATAAAATAAGTGAAAAGGGAAGAGAAGACATTACATCAAGAAGGTCAAGAAGTTCATCAAGAGGAACATTGCATCTGAGAAGCTTCCTCCCAACATGTTTAAGCTTCTTAACAGTATCACTCTCACTCTCACTCACCTTTTCAGTCTCATTAGTGGATGCCATTCTCTTTGTGATCACAAAACACAAATACTGATTGGGATCCTCAAATTTATAGCCCTAAGCTAGCTATCAAATGAACACAACTCCCTCAACTCAGGGGTTTGTGGCAGAGTGTTGGACATGCAACCGAAGAAAAAAAAAACACACACACACGCATAAACAGTTTTTGATTCCGCACGTGTCTTTAAATGTGCTTCAGTTTCTGGGTTTGAAATCCACATAAACTAGTTAACTACAATGTACAAGGTTTTTTTTTTTTTTAAGGTCATTTTTTACATATAAATTGCAACTTTTTAATGATTTTATTGAACCATGAAGTCATGAACCATGGTTTGGTCATTTGGAATTACAATTTTGCCCTTTTTTAATTTCAACACCTGTTGAGCATAACTGCTGCCTTTGCTTGACACTTGACACAGTCTATTGTGCTGACACAAGTACAATTTTGGAACTAATACGTGCAACATGGATTGGCTTTTTGTGCAACTATTCAAACTCAAAATATGAAGAAATTCTTACATTTTGGCTTAAGAAAAACACTTCTATGAGGATATGATGCTATGCAAATGCTGAAGGGTAAATGTATCAATGAACATAAGTTTTTATTGGTCAAAACTAAGAATTTTTATCAACAAAGTTCTTAGAATACATGTATGTATGTATGTATGTAGTCTTTTGTTTTTAGATCATAATTGTTGACCACAAAGGTTAAAACAGATAAAACCATAACTTCATAAGGATGGATATTTTTATTACAAAAAAAATATATATCACAATGAGAATTCAGTGCCACACAATAAGCTTTATTAGAACATGAGGTGGGAGTGTGAAACCACACACAGGACATCAACTAGATTCATAGGCATCAAATGAACACTACTAATGAGATAAAAACGAAAATAGAAGAGTTAAGAACATCAATTTCAAAGAACTATATCCGGATTAATGGAATGATTCAAAATCGAATTAATAAAGAATTAATCCAATACCGATTTAGTAGTTTACTTTTCTTTTATTCATATATCTTAACACTTAGAAACATTGTCGATTACCTAAATTCTTGTTCTGAGAATATATCATTGGAAATTTAATTAAAAACGCCATCTTAAGGTTTGCGCAAAAAGGTTTACGAGAGTAAGAGTGACGAAGGAAATAACTTTAGTAGACCACAAAGAACATTCAGTCTATTTTAGTGCTAAAATTTAGGGCCTCCATAAAAAAGACATCATTAAAAATTTTCTAAAGGAAAAAACCCTAATATGAATTTCCCTTAATCGATTAATTAACTAACTGCAGAGATATTATAGTGCATTAGTGCAAGTGCAAGAGAAGTACGTAATTAAATTAAAACGTAATAGCACTGGGTAATGCAACATAATCAAACTTAAATAATCAAAATCTCTTAAGAAGATACTCCAGCTACATTGCAAAATTCATTATCATGAATAAAAAGTCTAAATTGAAGCCAAACACAAAACTATGTATCATGCTCTTCATTGAGCCTTCACATGCTGAAGGACAACATTATAGGCTTCATGTTCCTCACCAAAGTCCTGTACAGATTATAGACAAACAATTGTTAAATCGAACCAAGAAACCATAGCAAATCTATTACTTCCATAAAAGTAAACCGAAACATGATAGCAACATTAAACTTTCTATGGATGATCATACCTTCACAACGACGCAGGAGCAGCCAGTCACCTTCCTAGCTTTTCCTTCTGAGTCGATCTTGCATAACTACACAGAGGACCAACAGAATTAATCAAGAGCATGCTTGAAATAGAGTGAACTTGTGTTGAAAATAAAAATCTAACAGAACTAAGCATTGCGATAATGAAAGGAAACTAATTTTCAATCATTGACACTTACGCCAGCCCACTCTCCAAGGGTCTTTGCACTTGGAACTGTGAGAAGGCTAACATTGTGCTCAGCACAAAGGGCCTTGACAAGTTTAACATAGTCGGGTTGGTCGCAGTCCTCTGCAAGAACAACAAGCTGCGCAGTGCGCTTCTCAATAACCTTAGCACCCTCATGAAGGCCACGTGCAAGACCACCATAAGCAAGTGACTTCCTGAGCACAAGCTGCAAGGCAGTCATGATATCCATTGGCTCACCAATGGCTGGGGCTGCTGCTACCTCGGGTACCACAGCGGGGGCTTCGTCACTGCAAAACAAAATACCATTTAAAGGTATAAGAAACGCAGGATCAACAACATACAAATACAACTAACAAGACTTCTACAACATCATCCAAAAAATTAGCTAAGTTAAAATATCAATAAACAATTAAACATCAAAATAAATAGGACAAGCCTAAACTTAAGGGAGTTTCAAAGCCAATTCTCAAACAGGGAACTAGCCAAATAGACAGAACTACAGAATCATGAAAATGAATAATAGAGACATCAACTATTCAAATTCTTAATTTGAACCAATTAACTATGCTCCCTTGTTAAAACTCAAATTTAGCATACATTTTTAAAAAAATAAGCATACTTACATAATCATTGCAATGCATATACTAATCACAATATTCAATTAACTAAGTTAAATTGACAGAAGTATAGTTATAGTAACATAAAGAATCCAATGTAACTCGTAATTGAAACAAAATGATTAGTTATTTTCCTAAACAGAATCCCTAGTTCTATAAAATCAAGTCAGAAAGTAAAAAAAGAGAACATACCCTGACATCTTTGTTGATAGCTAAAGAGAAGAAGCTCTTCTTAACTGCATAGAAGGAAAAAAGGCAAACAAAATATACAGGAAATCAGATCTTGTGCTATAATGCAACATTCAGAAACTCAAATAGAAAATAACAAGTATATTTTGGTAATTTCGGCATCAACATATTCGAACCCTAGCAAAATCGAAGTTGAGAGAGAGAGAGAGAAAGAGAGAAGAGGATTACACAGAGGAGGATGAAGCCGCCGAAGAGGGTTGCAGTGAGTGTGTGAGAGAACTTCACGAGGCACGGAGAAGAGAGGTTCTTATATTCGAAAAACCCTAGTCATTCTACTTTTTTTTTATTTTGGTCCGATTCATGGGCCTATTATTGGACTTTAAATGTGGAAGGCCCAACAATAATTTACCTCATGGTTTTTCCAAATTGATTGACTAAAAGGCCCATGACCAAAAACACTAAAAGGCCCAAAAATATGGTGAAATGTACAACAGTACAAACGACCCAAAAACAAAAAATACGACCAAAAATAAGTTTTACGGATCAAACCTTAAAAAAAATGAACTTATAACACCAACAGTCCAAAAAATCGTTTTTGTTTTTCTCTCCATACAGTCCAAGGAAACTGCTAGCACCACCGCCATGAGAGGGGGGTATGTCCGTGGTGGACACTCCAGGGCATATGAACCGACGAGAAACAGAGATGCAGATTCAGACCAGGGAACACGGACTGGGAAGAAGGTAAGGAAGGAGGCTGAAGGCGAAGGGTTCGCAGGGGGTACCTCAATGGTCCCAAGGGAGGAGGAATGGATGGTTGAAGGTGGAAATGAGAGGAATGAAACAGAGAGTGATGACTCGAGAAAACTAAGAAACTTTAGCGAGGCGGTGAAGGGTGGCAAGAAACCAGTCTCGGACATGGAAGCAGAAGAGCCTCCAGCTTCCATGAATAAGTCACAGGGATCGGAAGGAGACCCTGGAGGACCGTTTCAATACAATCATCGAGAAGGGGAAGAGATGAAAAAGCAAAGCCCCGAAATTAGGGTAGAGAAAGTGAATGGTGTCTTCAATTTCGCTCCCAACGAAGCTGCCATTAAACGCTTGAGGCACCCATGGTGGGACACATTGATTGTTAAACTTCTTGGGTGAAGAACTCCCTCCTAGTTCTAGCAAGGAGGTTAGAAACAATGTGGGGAAAACAAGGAAGCATCGAAGTGATTGATATAGGTAATGACTTCTTCATTGTCAAGTTCTTTTCCCAAGAGGATCTGGACTTCGCCCTTACTGAAGGTCCCTGGAGAATTTTGATCATTATTTGGCCATCAGAGCGTGGAAACCAAACTTTAACCCACTCCAGTCCACCATTGATCATATAGCAGCCTGGGTGAGACTCCCGGATTTAGCTATTGAATACTACGATGAGGAAATGCTTGCAAAGATTGGGAACACAATTGGGATCACTAGAAAAGTTGACACAAATACTGCTGAAAGAAGCCATGGGAAATTTGCCCGGCTTTGTGTGGAACTTGATTTAACTGCTCCTCTTGTTTCCCAGTATCCCATCGATGATGTCATGTTTGGAGTGGAGTACGAGGGGTTGTATAACATTTGCTTTCAATGTGGAATGGTAGGCCATGAGAAGTCTAACTGCCCCAAAAAAGCCACCAGCAGTACAGGCTCAACTGCTGCTATGGCTATGGTGAGTGGCGGAGACAGCCATGGAGGAGGTGAACAGCCAGCGCAGGAGATAAGAGATAAGGGTATTTCCGGAATTTCAGGCCTAGAGAGGGGCAAAGAGGTAAAGGAGGGGGAAAAAGATAGTACGTACGGCCCCTGGATGATCGTTAGCAGGACGAGTCGTGGGAGGAAAACAAACAATGCGAAAGATGCTGCTGACAGTGGGGACAACAATGATGCAAACAGAAAGAATATCCACTCAAAGACGGGTACGAGGTTTGCTCCGTTGCAATTAGAAAATGATGCCGCTGCCAAGGAATCTTCCCAACCTCCAAAGGGGACCACCATCAAGGACTCCCTAGCCAATAACAATAATAACACCCAACAGCCCACTTTTAGAACCCAAAATAGAACAGCCCACCCAACTGACCCCAAATCAAAAGAGAAGAAACAAGCCCAACCCAAGCCCACCCAAAAAGATACATCCAAACCAGTGCCCATAACCCCTACCCCGAACCGGAAAACCAACTCGATAACCACCTGCTTTAACCAGACCATCGATCCTGCGATAAGCCCCCCATGTCGAAACACCACAGATCAGCCACACCAATTTTCTCACCCAGTTACTCATATGCAACCCTCTCATAGTTCCATGGTCCCATTTCAATCGCACCCAATGGATGACGAAAAGGAAGAAGAGTTCGTCCCTCAAACCGTATATTTTTTACGAACAAATGGAGGAAAGGGGAGACCCTGAACCCGATCCCCCTGATCCCCATTCGATTGAGTCAACTATCATGATCGAGGCGATTGAAGAGTATGAGAGACAGTGTGTTGATAACGAGAACCCTGCTGGAGAAGTTGTTGGGATGGCAGTGGAAGGGCCCATTGATCTGAATACTGCTAGCGATGCCTCCATAGAAGTGGAGGAGAGGATTATAACGAACTAGGTAACCCCTTCCCTCAAACTTGTTTAAATGATTATTATGATTTGGAATTGTAGAGGTGCTGCTAGTCCTGCTTTTGGCCGTACCTTATCTGAATTTTTGAAGTCGAATAAACCTGATATCGTTGTTCTGCTTGAAACCCGTTGTGGTGGCGAGAAGGCTAGAAGAACCATTAGATCTTTCGGTTTTACTCTTTATCATGTGGAAGAGGCTATCGAGTTTAGTGTTGGTATCTGGATCATGTGGCGAGACCACTCCTTGGTTCTCGATATTTTAGTGTCCAATAGACAGTACGTGCATATGAAAATAAGGGAAGGGAGGGAGAAGGTGTGGTTCTTTACCCCCTCTTACGCCAGTCCTAATGAGGCGGTCAGAAGAGATTTCTCGGCGAATTTGAAGAATATTAGCAGCATGGGAACTGGAGACTGGCTAGTTGCTGGAGACCTCAATGACATTGCGGACCCTTCTGAAAAAAGAGGTGGAGGCAGTGTAGATTTGGGGGCTTGCAGGAGATTCAAGAAGAATATTGAGGAGCAATTTGATAGATTTAGGGGCTAATGGAATGAAATTTACCTGGAGAGGGCCTCAATGGAATAATCTGGAGAGAGTGTTTAAAAGACTTGATAGGGCTCTCTCTAATGCTGATTGGCAAAACAGATTCCCAAATGCTAAGGTGGATGTGCTGCCTAGGGCGCAATCGGACCACCATCCTCTTCTCATTTCTACCAGCCCCGATAGACCCACCATCAGAAACAAACTGTTCAGAGTAGAAGCTATGTGGAGCCTTCATCCAGAGTACAGGGATTTCGTAAGGGACCATTGGAGAACGAATGATTACTTGGGTAGTGCTCTCCAATCTTTTGCTAAAGAGATCACCACTTGGAACAAAAAAGTCTTTGGTCACGTTGGGAAACAAAAAGGCAGAATTCTCAGGAGATTGGGGGGAATCCAGAGAGCTCCAAGCTATGGGAGAAACCCATTTCTCGAGGATCTTGAGCAGAGACTCCAACAAGAGCTAAAGGATATCCTTGATAGAGAAAAAACAATGTGGAGGCGGAAGTCTAGGGACCATTGGCTTGTGGAAGGTGACCGCAACACCAAATACTACCACACTCGCACTGTAATAAGGCGGAGAAGGAATAAGATCCTCACCTTAAAGGCAGCTAATGGCTCTTGGATAGAAGACGAAGATGCCCTGATTACACATGTTCTTAATTATTTCCAAAACCTTTATTTGGATAACGATCCTGACCAGACTCAGCTCAGCACCTCCAGAAATTATCCCCCTCTATGCAACAGTATCAGTAGCAACATCTGCTCTATCCCCTCTGAGAAAGAAATTAATATTGCCATGCACAACATTGGCTCTTGGAAAGCGCCCGGGCTTGATAGCTTCCCTGCCTTGTTCTACAAAGAAAACTGGGATATCCTGAAAGGTGATGTTTATAAATTCATTTGGGATTTGTGGAGAAATCCTAATCTCATTAGGGAAGCCAACTCCACCCTCATAACTCTGATCCCAAAAACGAAGATCCCAGAATCTATAACCCAGTTCCGGCCAATTTTCCTCTGCAATGTCAAATACAAATGTCTCTCGAAGATCTTAGTGGATAGATTGAAGCCCACTCTTCGAGATAGAATAGCTCCCTTTCAATCTAGCTTCGTCCCGGGCAGAATCATCCAGGATAACATAGTGATTGCCAAAGAACTAGCTCATATAATGAGAAGGATGAAAGGCCAGAAGGGCTACATGGCTATCAAATATGATTTTGAAAAAGCGTATGATCGAGTTAGATGGAAATTTCTGGAAAACTGTCTCCTTGATTTTGGAATTGGGAATAATCTCACCCACCTTATTATGAGCTGTGTTACTTCTGTCAGCTTCAATGTGTTGTGGAATGGAGGGAGAACATCAGACTTTTTACCCACCAGAGGCATAAGGCAAGGGGATCCTCTATCCCCATATCTCTTTGTGATCGTTATGGACAGATTGTCCCACATAATTGAAGATAGTGTTGGGATTGGTAACTGGATCCCCATTAATGTTGGGAGGCAAGGTCCGGAGATCTCCCGCCTTATGTTTGTGGATGACCTTTTGGTTTTTGCGGAGGCTTCTGTTGATCAGATCGTGCAAATTAGGAGGTGCATGGATAGGTTTTGTGCTGCCTCTGGCCTAAAGGTAAATGACGCCAAAACTTCAATCATTTTTTCTAGCAACACCAAGCAAGATGTGAGAAACGGTATAAGGAGTCAATGCGGGTATGAGGAGAAACCCTGTTTGGGCAGATACCTGGGGGCTATGATTACAGACCAGAGAAGGGGTAAGGATAGATTCAAAAATGTCATTGACAGAGTCGAAGGAAAGCTGAAAGGTTGGAAAGCCCAATGCTTGTCCCTGGCGAGGAGGATAACACTCACTAAGTCTGTCCTAAACTCAATTGCAAATTTTGAAATGCAGCATTCTAAAGTGCCCAAAGGTGTCTGTGAACAACTTGAGAAACTGCAACGCTGTTTTATATGGGGGGATCTACCTAATCAAAAGAAGATTCATCACATTGGTTGGAATATCCTCTACAAACCCAAGATCCAAGGTGGTTTGGGTTTAAAAAGTCTTGACAAAGTTAATGAGGCCTTTTTAATGAAGTAGGCTTGGAGAATGCTTCGAGAACCTGAGGCCCTGTGGGTTCAAGTGCTGAAAGGTAGATATGCAAAACAGCCTCCAGCAGAATAATCTAATCGTTACTCAAAATGACTCTACTCTTTGGAGAGACCTATCCAAAGTTTGGCAACCTCTGCTTAATCAGTGCGGCAAAGCTATTGGAAATGGGAGAGACACCGCTTTCTGGACTGAACAATGGATCCAACCAGGCATCAAGCTCCTTGATTTTGCTACTAACCCCATTCCCCCTGATAGAATTGAAGAGAAAGTTGCTGAATATGTTAATAGAGAAGGCTAATGGGACCTCCCGAGGCTCCGAAACTTGCTCCCACCTATAATTGTTGACCAAATTAGAGCTATCCCTTCCTCGAAGGTAGGCGAGGAAGATGGGCTCTCCTGGAGCCATACTGCCAATGGAATCTTCACTATTTCTTCGGCATATAAAGTCCTTGCCAATATGACTGCAGACGAACACAAAAGGTGGAAATCCATTTGGAAATGGAAAGGACCGGAACGAATTAGAGTCTTCATGTGGACACTTGCCCATGGAAGAATCCTCACTGCTAGTAGAAGAGCAAGGATGGTGGGATCAAACCCCAATTGCCACCATTGCCAGAATCAACCTGAATCAATCATCCATGCTATCAGAGATTGCCCTAGAGCTGCTAGAATTTGGACTCAGCTGGTTCATCCCCAAGCTATTGCAATCTTTTTTGGCACGGATCTGAATCTTTGGATCGACCTCAATCTTGAGAATAATTTGAGTAGTCTACCACAACTCCAATGGTTAGACCTCTTCTTTATAACCTCTTGGTGGATATGGAATTGGAGAAATAAGGAAGTTTTCTCCCCCCTTTTTGTGCGCCCTCGGAATGCTAGCGTGGTCATCAGCAACTACATCAACCAGCTTAAGCATACTTACTTTAAGAACATGCAGAGTCCTAGTATTGAAGGGGCCATCATGGGTCCTCACGTTTGGAGACCTCCGCCTTTGGGATGAGTCAAGCTTAACACTGATGGATCAGTCAGATTAGATACTAGAGCTGCAGGAAGTGGAGGGCTAATCAGAACGTGGAATGGGGAGTGGGTTGCTAGATTTGTTGCGAGACTGGAAGCTTGCCAGGTCACTAAGGCTAAACTTTGGGGAGCTTACCATGGGCTTTCTATGGCTTGGAACCTAGGGATGCGAAGGATTATCCTTGAAATGGATTCCATGGAAGCCGTTACCCTCATTGAGCATGAAAATGCTGAAGCCTCAAATGCTCTGATTAGAGATATAAAGGAGTTGATCTCAAAACCTTGGCAAATTCAAATTCGATATAGAAATATGAGTGCTGATTGGTTGGCAAACCTTAGTTTTGATTTTGATTTCAGTTTTAGTTTTCTCAATCAACCCCCTGTGGGCCTGTGTTCCATTCTTGATCGAGAGGGCCTCTATGTCCCCCCTTAATCTTGCTTCTCTTTCTTTTTGGGCTTAGCCCCGTTGTCAACCAAAAAAAAAAAAGTTTGAAAAATTATTTGATTTTAATTGGTCTAATAATCAACTTACTTAATGTTTTACTTTACTTATGTTTTGTCTGTCCATGTCTCAATATGCCCTGCTTAAAACACAGCAAAATGCCCTTCCTACAGCATCATTCCGTCACAGACGTGGATTAACCTTATCAGATACGTGCTCTAGATGTAATATTCACTCAGAAACTGCTCTCCATTGTCTTCGAGATTGCCCCCACTCTTTTGATATTTGGCGTAGGTTGGGATTGAATGTTGTTGGCCATGACACAAGAAAATGGATCCTT
>JASCZI010272201.1:9874-25063 GCA_036250425.1 Stylosanthes scabra
TCAGAAGTTGATAAGTTAGAAATTCCTGATGCAGCGACAGTCTTGGGTGGTACTGTTGCCTTGTGGTTACTCTCAATTTTTGCTTCTGTCCAGGTAACAAACAAACTAATAATCTTGGAAGCTGGTGGACTGGAAGTTCTCTCAGAAAAACTTGCAAGACATACCTCAAATACACAGGTATACTAATTTAATGCACATTTATTGTGCCATCTTTTTGGTAGCCAATTTTTTGTGAATCTTTGTTTCCAAAATTTAAACTATTAGGTAGGTAATAATTAAATTTATATCTAGCAGAGCCTCCTCTTGCAATGGTCCATTAAACTTGTTACATGGACAATATATAAATCCACTTTACCTTTTGTTGAAATGTTAACTATTATTTACAATGAAATCTAGACCTCTTGTTCTAGAGATTTTAATGCTTGTTGAAGAAGTTTAAAATGTTAAGTAGAGCCACATGAATGACTTCATATCAACCAATATAATAGCTCATTTACTGATATCCATGTACACTGGAATATGAAGTGCCAAATTTTCCATCACAGGCTGTTTAACATGATAATTTCTACCTTCCACCTACCTAGGCACTTATTGCTTTAAACCGGCTTGAAAATATCCCTTTGGACGTACAACAATAACTTGGAGCCTCTATATAGAATTTTCAAGAGGAAGAGGAGAGGAACAAAAATAATTGTCTTTCATTATAGATCTATATTGTATCTGAATTGCAAAACCGTTCTTAACATTTTTCTGAAAAGAGAATGGTGGGGAAAGTTTCTATTGCAGAAGGAAAACCCAAAAATTAGAAGATTTCGTGGTGTTCATCCAGGACTGAGTTCAGGATGTACTTTGTGAAAGATGTGAGGGGGAAATCCAGGATAAGCCCAGCCTGGGTTTAATCTACAAAATGTATACTCATTTTAAAATTATTTAAACATTTCTTCTTTTTATACAAAACTTTAAACCCCTTTCATGCAATTTTAATCTAACATGCTTGTTGTTTAAAGTACATCTTGTGATCATTCGTTTCTTAGTAGGCTGCTTGGGCCTGAATTTATCTGAAACAAGATTAGTAATGTAAAATTGTAGTATTACTCAATTGCCCCTTAAAATACTATATTTAGTATACATGGTTGATGATTGGTATTGATGCTCAACATATCTGGATTAAACATTTATTTCTCTGTTTCATCTTGGGTAAAATCAGCATTGCTAAATCTGATAGACTACTTTTTTCCTATCGACAGGCACAATATGAGGATACCGAAGGAATATGGATCAGCGCATTACTTTTGGCCATTTTATTTCAAGATACAAAGGTCGTTGAATCTCCTGCAACAATGAACATTATACCTTCTCTGAGTCTACTTCTGAGATCTGATGAAGTAATTGACAAATTTTTTGCTGCCCAAGCTATGGCAAGTCTTGTTTATAATGGTGATAAGGGAATATGTCCTGCCATTGCGAATTCTGGTGCTGTCCCAGGATTGATAACTATGATTGGGAATATAGAAACAGATATGCCAAACCTCATGGCTTTATCAGATGAATTTTCCTTGGTGCAAACTCCTGATCAAGTTGTTTTGGGTCTTCTTTTTGAAATCGAGGATGTAAGACTGGGATCTACTGCACGAAAATCTATACCTCTTTTAGTAGATCTCTTGAAACCGATACCAGAAAGGCCCGGTGCTCCAGCAGCTGCCCTTAGACTCTTGATTTCCCTTGCAGATGGGAGTGATACAAATAAATTAATCCTTGCTGAAGCTGGAGCTTTGGAGGCTTTGAACAAATACCTATCCTTAAGCCCTCAAGACACTACTGAGGCTACTATTTCTGACTTATTGAGAATATTATATTCCAATTCTGACCTAATTAATCATGAAGCATCCACAAATTCACTGAACCAACTCATAGTGGTTATGTGTCTTGGTTCAAGAAATGCTAGATATAGTGCAGCTAGAGCACTCCATGAACTCTTTGATGCTGTGAATATCAGAGATTCAGAATTAGCTAAACAGGCCATTCAGCCATTGGTTGACATGCTGAATAATACGTCAGCAAGTGAGCAAGAGGTTGCTCTAATGGCCTTGATCAAGTTAATGTTGGGAAATTCTTCAAAAGCATCTCTATTTACTGATGTGGAAGGGAACCCCCTTGAAAGTTTATACAAAATATTGTCCTCTACTTCATCCTTGCAGTTGAAGAATTATGCTGCACAACTCTGCTTTGTATTGTTTGGTAATAGCAAGATCAGAGCAGAACGAACTGCCTCAGAGTGCATAAAACCCTTTATATCACTGATGCAGTCTGATTCTGAGAAAGCAATAGAGTCTGGGGTCTGTGCTCTTGACAGATTGTTAGAAAATGAACAGCAGGTAGAGCTTGCAGCAGCTTGCAACATTGTGGATCTCCTTGTCAGCTTGGTTTCTGGTACAAACTATCAGCTTATTGCGGCGGCCATATCTGCTCTCATCAGATTGAGCAAAGATAGGACTCCAACCAAATTAGAGATGGTTAAATCTGGAATCATTAATAACTGTCTCAAGCTACTACAATTAGCACCTAGCTCATTATGCTCAACTATAGCTGAGCTGTTTCGCATCTTAACAAATAGTAATGCAATTGCTAGAAGTTCACAGGCTGCAAAAATCGTAGAACCCCTTTTCCAGGTTTTGCTACGTCGAGATTTCAACTTATGGGGACAGCATAGTGCCTTACAAGCACTTGTAAACATATTGGAAAAGCCACAAAGTCTTGCAACTTTAAAGCTTAAACCTAGTCAAGTTATTGAACCCTTGGTTTCTTTCCTGGAATCCCCATCCCAAGCTATTCAGCAACTTGGCACAGAACTCTTAACTCATCTTCTTGTCCGGGAACATTTTCAACAAGATATTACAACAAAGAATGTAGTTGTACCTCTTGTACAGCTTGCTGGAATTGGAAAATTGAATTTACAACAAACAGCAATAAAAGCATTGGAAAAACTTTCCAAAACCTGGCCAAAGGCAATTGCAGATGCTGGAGGTATTTTTGAACTTGCAAAGGTTATTATTCAAGATGATCCTCAACCACCACCTGCACTCTGGGAGTCAGCTGCTTTAGTTCTCTCTAATATATTATGTTCCGATACTGATTACTATTTTAAAGTTCCTGTGGCGGTTCTTGTAAAACTGTTACACTCAAAACATGGAAGTGCAGTTAGCATAGCCCTTAACGCTTTAGTAGTTCTTGACACAAGCGATGCTTCAAGTGCTGAACAGATAGTGGAAGCTGGAGGTATAGATGCTTTGCTGGACCTTCTAAGATCTCATAATTGCGAAGAAGCATCTGGTAGATTACTAGAAGCATTATTTAACAATGTGCGAGTACGAGAGATGAAGATGTCAAGGCATGCTATAGCACCATTATCACAGTATCTGTTAGATCCGCATACCAGATCAGAGCCCGGCAAGCTTCTTGCTGCTTTAGCTCTAGGAGATCTTTCACAATACGAGGGACATGCTAGAGCTAGTGACTCAGTTTCTGCATGTCGTGCATTGATAAGTTTACTTGAAGATCAGCCAACTGAAGAAATGAAGATGGTGGCTATATGTGCATTGCAGAACTTTGTCATGAACAGTAGGACCAACAGAAGAGCTGTTGCAGAAGCTGGGGGGATATTGGTGATTCAGGAATTGCTTCTGTCTCCAAATACAGAAGTTGCTACACAAGCAGCAATACTAATCAAATTTTTGTTTTCTACCCACACTCTGCAAGAATCTGTGTCAAATGAGCTAATCAGGTCTTTGACGGGTATATTTTAAATTTTACTTCTATTTCTGTTTTGGCAAATCTAGTCTTGCACCATTCCATCAGCAACTACTTTTGGTATTTTTGTTAGTAATCATGTCTGTTTGATATTGCCTCATTTGTTCTTTACTTGAGATGCAAGTTAATTCCTATCATGTCTTTGGTTTAATGTATGACAACAACAAAAATAAAGCCTTATCTCACTAAGTGGGGTCGAATATATGGATCAAACTTCTCCATTTCACCCTATCATGTATCATCTTTGTAGTAAGGTCATTTATGCTTAGATCTGATTTAATATAGTCACCAAAACTTCATTCAATATCACATATTTTGAAGCTTCCAAACAAGTCACACTATCATTTACTTTATTTCTGTCAACACAATCTATTCTATCACTTGACTGCAGAATTGTATGTGATGCTTTGATTGTGCATTACTGTATAATATTAGTGAGTACAGATGTTGGATTTTGATTTCCTAGTTTTACATGTTCAAACCTCAAAGAAATAACTATACTAGAGCAGCAGCAATAAAGTTATATTTTGTGAGCCTTTTCTCAGGGTCCTTGTGGACTCATTCTGGTGAAAAGAGGAGGCTTTCTGACGATGTTTTCGTGTGTGTATTCCAAATTATTTATAAAAGTTTTTATTTAATGTTTTACAGAGATAAATTTTTAAGCAAGAAGTGTAGTCATCTGTGAGGAATGATTGTTATTTAAAATTCCTTTCTGTTTGAGCCAATATGATTTGAATTTCTATAGATGTCTTAGGATTTGAGTTTTAACACATTGAAATTCTTTTAATCAACGATTTGTTGCCCTTAAATACTAGACTTTTTTCTGTGTACTTGAAAATCGTCAAGGTATACAAATAAGTTGATTTTCTTCCGTTCTCTTCATTTCAAATTGTAAATCCTAATTTCATTATTTATTCATAAGAGCTTTACATAAAATAGATGCCACATGTCTAATTCTATCCTATAAAACTTGATTGTCAGAAGAGTTGTGTCATTGAAGGAGAATGCATTGTGTTGCAACCAAACACTCCAAATCCTAAGTTTATTATATTCATTTCTATTTCTAGTTTCATTTTAGCATAGTGGATGATGTATCAAGGATTTTGTGCTACATGACAGCTAGTGTAATAAGTTCTTTTCCTTCTAATTCCAAATATATTACTTATAAGTTTAGTTCGTTTGTTATACAGCTTCATTGGAAAGAGAGTTATGGTCAACTACCACATTCAATGAAGAGGTTTTGAAAGCACTTCATGTGATATTCATGAACTTCCCTAAGCTCCATGAGTCCGAAGTTGCAACCCTTTGCATTCCTCATTTGGTAGGAGCTCTTAAATCTGGTAGTGAAGCAGCTCAAGAATCTGTACTTGATACCTTTTGCTTGCTAACACAATCTTGGTCAACTATGCCAGTAGATATTGCAAAGTCTCAGGCTATAGTTGCTGCTGAAGCCATCCCCATCTTGCAAATGCTCATGAAAACCTGCCCACCAAGCTTCCATGAGAGGGTAGATTCTCTTTTGCACTGCTTACCCGGTTGTTTGACTGTCACCATTAAGCGTGGAAATAACCTCAAGCACCCTATGGGAGGTACATGTGCATTTTGCAGGTTGACCATAGGCAAGGGTCCTCCATACCAAACCAAGGTATTCTTTTGTAAGAATAATCAATTTGCTTGATGGGTAAACCACCAACATTGCCTCTGAAGTTTTCAAAAGGGAAAAAATAACTCCCAATTTTATTAATGACAAAAATACCCCCCAAGTAAAGCGTGACAAAATTGTCCAATTTGAGGAATTTTTGTCACGTTTGTCATGTGACAAAAATGCACTTTTGTCACTTCAAATAATTAGAGGACATTTTTGTAAACAAAATCGAGGGTCATTTTTGTCAACTTTTGAAAGTGGGCAATATTGGTGGTATACTGACTTTACTCTTGTTGTATCATGCAAAAGCACCAATTTTATATCTCAGCTTGTACTGTTGTTTATTAATTTTCTTTTGGAACCTGAAATGTTTAGCCCTTTGTTCCTTGCATTTTCTTTTTCCTTTTATTTCCAATTACATTCAGCATGAAACCATTAATATTTTTAAATATTTGTTTTATTTAAAAATATTCATGGATATATACAGTTTAATATTCTGTCTGACAAACTTTACTTTACTCTTATCAAATTTTCTGTAGCCCACAGAGGTTTAGTTTTGATTGTATAGTGTTGCCAAAATTTATTTCTATAGGATATAATCTGCTTTTGACTCATTCCGGTTTTTCATGTGGAATTAACAATTTAACATTTATTTTTATTGTGTTGTGTTTTGCTTCTTAGATGGTTCATGGTTCTTCTCCAGAATGGGAAGAAGGATTCACGTGGGAGTTTGATGTGCCTCCAAAGGGCCAAAAGCTCTATATTGTATGCAAAAGCAAGAATACTTTTGCAAAGGTAACTGAGATATTTATTCTGCTTATGATTACTCATACCTTATTTTTATGTGTCGAGTATTATCACTTTGATTTTTTAACGAAGGATGAATTTTGCTAATTTATGTTTTTATATCTTGACTAGTAGTATAGTGTTGTCTCCTGGAAGGGTTACTACCTATTTTTGTCAATAATAATTGGTTGAGTATTGGGGAATTGGAAAGGTTGAAAATGTAATAGATTTAGCGATGAAGATGGTCCCTCAGTTTTAACTCGATAATTAATATGATCCGCTGATTTTAAAACTAATCAAATTGGTCCCTCCATCAATCACAAAGAATTTCTGTTGTGTTAACTTGGTGGTTGACAGAAGGACCATTTTGATTGGTTTCAAAATCAAGGGACTATTTTTATTATCGAGATAAAACAGAGGGATCATTTTGATCTTATATCTTAAACTAATTTGACTTGGTTCAAAACATACTAATGATCACTTGGTTCCTTTTCTTGACCTTCCTGCTTACTCAAGTACTCAACCAATCAAACACCCGCTAAAGCTTCTGCTTTAATTTCTGACGATAACTCTTGTGCCTCTTTCTCCAGACAACTCTTGGAAGAGTCACCATCCAAATAGATAAAGTTTTGACTGAAGGAGTTTGTAGTGGATTATTTAGTCTTAATCATCAGGATGGTAATAAAGACGGTTCATCTCGAACTCTTGAAATCGAGGTTATATGGTCCAAAAGGAATTCTGATGAAGATATTCAATAGGATCGCTGGTTGCTTTTCCGTTTAGAAGCAGAAAACATTAATTTGCAGCATGCATGATAAGGTGCCGTGGATAAATCGTAAATGTTTTTGCCTGTAATTATTACATATTTGTAAGGCACAATTTTGTAGTCTGGCAGATGTAAGCTTATTCAGTTGTAAGTGTAAATATATTATAAATGTCGAGAGATTCCCACGGTCTAGGAAAATCAAAAGATGGTTAGAAATGTACAGATCACTCCATAGGATTTAGGAACATGAATCATAGGAAGAACTTGCATATTTAAATTAAATTTGTCCAAAGAATATGTTGTTTCTTTACACTTTTCCCTCCCTATAGCTGCTGGGATTGGGATGTAGACAAGTTGCTAATGTAAAGTGGCTTTGTTTTATGTATTTAAGCCGCCAAAGGATGATAACCTGAGCAAACATTTTTTCCTACCTGTGTTGGGAACATTTTCTTTTTACACCGTGGTGTTCTGCCCAGCACAGTTTCCTTTTCTGTCATTTATTGCAAACTTATTACACCAGTGTTTTTGACAATTTTTATTTTTCTGGAAGTAAGTTTTAAACCTGATTTTTGGAAAATAACTCTTTAAAAGTTGTAATACTATATATTGTTCCCAACGGTATAGATTAAAGACTAATTTATCAAGAATTTAGGTTTTATTTAAGAATTTGTCTTAACCTATTATAATGTTATATTCAATATACGCAAAATAATATTTGAATACTGATACTTAGATTATTGTCCAAACAGTTCATTAACCTGTCCAAAGAAAAAAGTTCATTAACACTTTTTTATTTTGTTTTTGTACAAACACTTTTTTTTTAGCATTTTATCAAGTTCTACACATACAGTACAGACACGAATCAGTCTAATTTACATCTATATTAGAGTCAAAACATACCTAATGGTAGAAAACATACACACAAATCATTATATTTTACACCACTTATGGTCCGCGCTCACCAATATTATCCATCAAATTAGCTGCTTATTAAATATAAAATATATAAGAAAAGTATATAAAACAACAAATATATTTATATACAAGTACACATCAGTGGGACAGTGGCTATTTTTGTGTATACAAATCATTTTGATTTTCAACTCCCATAAATGTTGGCTACATGGCTAATTTTTTAGTGCACAAATCATTTTGATTTCAACTCCTATAAATGTTGGCTACATGCTAACAAAATAACTATTTTGCCACCTACTTCTCAGAGATTAAAAAAAGAAAAAAATTGTTTAGAAATAAATTAAAACTCATATGACATTACTTCTTTCCTGTCATAAGAGACTAATTTTAGTCTCAGTCCCCAATCTTTCAAATATCCTCAATCAACTTAGTTTAATCTCAATATTATAGTTTCCAATACTAATCTTTATTTCTGCTCCATCAACTTAGTTTAATCTCTATTTCTCATCTCTAGCTCTAATTAATTTTAAACCAAACACAATATATAAACCTATTTCAATCTCAATCTTCCAGTTTCACTCCCCCAATCTTAGTCTCTCTCCTAAACACACCCTTATATAGTCAAGGCTTCTCAATACCAAAAAAAAAAAGTCAAGGCTTCTAAAATTAAAATATAATTAAGAAGAAAAAATATCAATTTAGATGTTATGGTAAAGAGAAAAACGATGAAAAGATGAAAATTCTCTTTGATGAATAATTGAATTTCAATCATGTAAAATATTTTATTTTATTTTTAATTAATTTTTAAAATAAAAATAGTACAACTCTTCATCCTATGTATAGTAAAACCTCCTCACCATAGAATTCTCCCAACTGGAGTTAATCTTCTCATTCAAAAACCAGAACCCCAAAATATGATAATATAAATCAATCAAAGTGAAAGAAGAACAGGGCACGTTCGAAATCATTTATGCTGGATGATCCATATTGATATACATCACAACTACACAGGGTAGATCCGAACCAAAGAATGGCCTTCCGCATGCCATGTCATGTCACGCCACATACGCAATATACAAAATGCATAGCGTTTATGACTATTGACTAATTAATCATGTGAGGGAAATATATTGCAAGATGATTTGCAAAGTTATATTTGATCCATGTAGCTGATCCACCTAGTGAGATAAGGCTTCGATGTTGATGGTGGTGGTGGTGGTCATGCGTGGTTAGAGGTGTGCAAGTCCTACATGGCTGACAAGTATGGTATAGTGTGGGCTGTTGCTCTGCTGGGCTTGCATTTCATTCCACCTTTGAGAATCGACCGAAGTTAAGCATGCTTGAACATCTTCATGCTAAGCCAATGGAAGTACACAAGAACCACAATTATAGGGAGAGTCAACGGCACTAAGCAGCAGTAATACCTGTTGTATTAGTCAAACAGAAACGAGAAACATGAATTTTCAATAACACTCGCGCTCCTTTGGCAAAGGGGAGGTAATAATAAAAGCAATATAGATAATGATTATAATGAATGTTGCTAAAAGAAATTAAAACAACAATACCGAAGCATTGTTTTGAATATTTGTGGTGTCCAAAATAGATCATTGTTTTGATGGAGGTAAGACTACAAGAAAAAGTTGAAGAATATCCAGCATACTGGGTTTTTGCATATAGCTCTTTCTTTCTTTTCTCTTTTTCTTTTTAATATGGATATGGATGCTAACACACCAACGAACATTAAACAGTAACCAATAAAGAAAAGATCAGACTGTATTTCCCACTTTCATGATATCTCCCAAAAACTATCCCATCAATCAGAAATGGGTTTGAAGGGTCATAACCTTACATGTGTTTACAAATTTGGTTTAGAGGATGAAATGGAACACTCCTTTATGTATTTTACATAAAAAAAATTAAGGGTACAATGAAATCTATAAACCCCCTGCTCCTTTACATTCCTTACCTGTGTAGTCTTTTCCTCCCTTTTTCTCAAAACCGACAAATACACCCTTAATAAAGAAAGACTACCTAGGAGTCTAGGATTTGCTAGAATTTCTGAAAAAGGGCAAACCAAAATGTTGGACAAGGAAAGTGGTATCAATTAGTTACTTGTTATCAACCACTTATCTACAAGGTCTCTAATATGTTGGATTTTCTGTAAAATTTAATTTAATTTTACTTTTGTGCCTTTTCAAAAGTTAGGAGGAATAACTTAAGCCCATAGGACCTGGAGAGGTAAATGGTATGATTTCTCTCAAAATGGTATGTTGCAGTAAAATTTACCCAGGACTCATTGGGTTCTTACACTATGAAGTTTAAGATGTAATATTCTTTTATGCAGTTCTTTTAACCAGCTCCCACATGGTGAATGCATCATATCTGTCCATCACAATTCAACTCATATAGCACCCACCTAACTCTTCTATGTCTATTAGCATCTCTCTCCTCTCTAATATAGACTTCAACAACCGCATCCGATTCCTCACACACGCTAACACTGACATTAGTATTCTTGGATATGAAGACGAATGTAACTTTTAGGATTTATAACAAACTAGGAACTTCATATGCAAGTGCATCTAGTGCCTCGACAATCATCGAGGAGACATGATACTCCTGCCTTAAATAAAGCAATCGTGAAACAAAATCTATTGTGGAACATATTGCAATACCAATCCTTTCCATATATCAATTAATATGATAAAAATAATTTTACTTAGAAAATAGAGCTTAAGAGTTGTGAAGATTACCAATCATTTTGCATGGCAGATATCACTGTAATATTTGATGGAGGCAAAACCTTGGAAATAATTGCAATAAAGAAGTACGTGATAAAGCAAACAAAGCCAATTGACACAAACAACCATCCCCAAACTCTTCTCTCGTCATATGTAGCCATGTGATGAAACCTCCAAGAAATGAAACTCAGAAAACCAGGTAGATGACAACCCCAGAATCTAAATAATAGAACAAAAGAATTAGTGCATCAAATTACAAATCAATAATATAAGTTTATCAATTGCAAACTCACAATAAAATCAAATGTTTTTACCCTCTTTCCATTAGGTTCAAGTTTGATTTCAAACACAGGCCTGGATTTACAGAATTTGATTATCTGGAAACTAGCAATTTTTAATTTAACCTGAACAGTGTAATGCAGAATGATGTCCTGTTAGTTTTTTTTGGAATGCAGATATTTGATTAATTTTTTCACCCTTTGGGCATGGACAGATTCCCAGAGTAAATGTAGTTGTCAGAGTCTTTTGTTTCAAAAAGGGTTTTTAACTCTTCAATAAAAAAAAAAAAAAGGTGGTGGTGAATCTAGAATTTTGGTTTTGAAATTCAATTGTGGATTTTATAGGATCATGTTGACAAGGTCTTCTGATTTTGGTTTGGTCCACTTTTTAGAATAAGCATTCCTCCATTGTTTCTTCCGCCACTGATTCATCTGGTTCTAGTCTTCTTACAGGAGCAAGGAACAGCCAAACCAATTAAAAAAATCAACCTTTCAAAAAAGCCAATTAACAAATCAACTCTAATAACACTAGAAATCAGAAAAAAATCAAGGCTAAAAACCAAACCAATTGACAAATTAACTCTAGTAACACTAAAACTCAGAAAAATCAAGGCTAACAACTAAACCAGTTAATATTTCAAACAAGCATATTAATGCTACTATCAAACAAGAAGTAATATTTCAAAAATTAGAACAAAAATAACAGACCTTTTTATTAACTTGACGTCGACGGCAACTGCAGATTGAAGGAGAGCTCCCAAGAAGCGCGAAGAGGGAGAATGGAAGATGGCAAGTTCTTCTGCAGGTCGACGGTGAATAATG
Source organism: Stylosanthes scabra (assembly GCA_036250425.1). Taxonomy (NCBI): domain Eukaryota; kingdom Viridiplantae; phylum Streptophyta; class Magnoliopsida; order Fabales; family Fabaceae; genus Stylosanthes; species Stylosanthes scabra. Next base: position 21,635 of record JASCZI010272201.1, read on the forward strand.
TGGACGTCGGTTGTGAACTAGCTCGAAGAAGAAAGAAGATGGTGGCACACTGGCACTGGGCGGTGATCCCAGTGTCTCTCACACTCTCTGGACCAAGGTTCTGAAAATCGAACCGGTCATCAAACCGCTCGAGCTACTGGTTAAAGGTTTTAAAGGTTCGACTGGTTCAACCGAAGGTTGAATCGGTTGAACCGTTTAATAATAAAATAATATATAAAATAAAAAATAGAAAAAATATAATAATATCATAATATAAACATCATAATGTCTTCCAAATTTAAAGTACTAAATCAATCAATCGTTAATCCCACTCAATTACAATACATAAAACCAAATAACAATATCCCAAAAGCTCTCTCCCTCAATTTTGTTCGATGCATCTCCTTAGTGTTATATGAAATTTCAGTTGGAGTGCCTATGCATGAATATGTGCTAAGTATCCACAATTGTAGTGACCCGGCAGTGATTATGAACTATGAAAGTCTACTCCAACCTAGTTGAGGATTCATAACTTAATGTGTCACTGAATAAGACCACATAACGTGTATGCGAATCAACAACATAATCTGTAACAATTAACTAAACTAAACCAATAAATGGTAATCAGAAGCTACGGGTTTCAGTGTAAAAACTTACCATAACCAATGCACAAGTAAATTAGTCTACAAATAACAAAATCAAACCAGTAAATCCAATAAACTCAATTAACCAAGTAAAATCATGAATTAATTGAAGACCACAGTACAACCCAATCCAATTGTTTCTATTATCTCCATCAATAAGTCTTTTATCTTTAGTGTCTAGACACCAGTTAGAATTACCACATCCCTCTCACACAATGACACCAAGCCATGGTAATAACCACCCTAAGTTGAAGAAAAGCTTAAAGACCAACAGATTAATATTTCTATCATCTAACACATCAACTCACATTTAATATTAACTTCACTTTGCTCTTCAACCATCTCCCATATGTGCTTCTTCAGCAAAGGACTCCCTTTTTTAAAACAAAATAATCAATACACCAACACTCAGAATTATAGGAATGAGGTATTAATTAAGTATACATGAAGGTTCTCCCTCCTTAGTAGCTACCGGAACCAAATCCCTCCAATACTCAAAAATCAATTAAACAAGAAGGCAGCTACTTTCTGCAACCAAAACAGAGCTTTTAACATTTGTATCATTGTAGCAACTGCATACATTTCACCAAAGGTTAATGATTTAGGGCTATTTTTTTTAAATTACTTTTTCATTCTTATCAGTGAGACCCATCAAATTCTTTTCATTGTTTTTCCATTCTCAAATTGTTTTTTTTTTTCAAATAAAAAACAGCAAGAAAACAATTAAAGAACAATAACATGGCAGTGGCAACAAGAAGAAGCAGTACTGCAAATCTCAAGTTGATGACAAGGAAACAAACCAAATAAGAAAAGGAAAGAAGAAGTAGCAATGCATTTCATAACGGGAAAAATACAAAAGAAAGAAGAAGCAGCAACTCAGCAATTCAGGGGTTCTACCATCAGGCGAGGACGGGGACACACGATGAACGAGAGGGACGCGGCACAGGGACGAGGCTACACCGGCGACGATCGAGAAGAGCTAGGTGCTGTCTAGGGTTCTAGGTTTCTAGCCATGAGATGAGAGACCGTGAGGTACTGAGGTTAGAGGGTCCCGTTACAATGTTCTGTTTGCTGAATCAATAGTGCGTAGTTAATAAGAGAGAAAAATTTATAATCAATAAAAAATATAATGTAATTAATAAGAAAAAAAATGTGTTTTTTATTTATTTAAGTCTATAAAAATCTTTTAAGATCATGGAAAGAATAAAAATAAACATAAATATTAAAAAAAACCACAAATATATAATAAGATAAAAATTTTATTTATGTAATAAAATCAAATGAAGTTCCTTACCAAAAAGAAAAATTTGTAGTTCACATTGCGGCAATCATCATTATATATATATAATTAATATTGGTGTACACATAAAACACACAAACACATCCTAATTAATTACTCTCTCAAGTGGAAAAGATTTATGTGTTTCAATGTGTTTATGTGTACACCTAGCAAAACCGATATATATATATATATTAGTGTATACCCGTGGATTGCACGGCGAAAAAAAAATTCGTAGTTATAAATTTAAAATAAATTATTAAAATTGTCAATTTTTAAAAATTAATACTCAATTTTATTTACGATAAAATTACTTTTTAACTATTTAAAAACCTGATAAAATATTTTAAATTTGACACTTTTATCAAAATTTTATATAGTGAAGGATCATTTTTTCATTACTAAAATCTAGAATTTTCTTTTTTAATTTTTAAAAACTTCAAAAGTAGTAAACAATATAAAAGAATAATATTGAAATAAATTTTTATTTAACATCGAAATACTCTTCTATTTAGCATAAAAATAAATAATTTTATTAAATTCGATTGGTCAAAATAAATATACACTTAAAATTATTAAATTTATAATATATAGATATTAAACGTGATTTTATTATTCACTTAGCCTAGAAACATAGGATAATAATAATAATAATAATAAATTTTACTGGAATAAATAACATAGTATATAATAAAAATAAAAATTATATCATATTTATTTGACCCTAAAGTTTTATTATCTTTTAATTCAAAATATATGTCATTGATAGGAGGAGTGTTCAAAACCAAAATTATCCAATACAAAACAAAGTCCATCGACTGAAAAAATAAAAAAAACCAAAAACAATCATTTTAGTTAGCCACCAAAAAGCCTGAACTAAACCGAGCCGGTGGTTTCACAAAAAAAAAACTAAATTTCATAAAAAAAAAAAAAACCCGAGCCGGTGGCCCTGTGCACAGTGTGAAAAAAGTCGTCTTTCTATCCTACACGAGCCATGCTCAACTGCTCAAGTAGGACTCAAAAACCTAAAAGTCTAAAACCCACTCTTCTCTTTCACATAGCGTCGTACAGGTGCAGCGGTGCACAGCCTCTCTCTCTCTCTCTCTCTCTCTCTCTCTCTCTCTCACTCAGTTTGCAGCGTTGCCGCCGGTGCGCCTTGCAGTCACCACTCCTCTCGCGTTACCCTCTGCTAGAACAACCATCGCATACTCGTATTGTGTCGCGCCTCAACCATCGCATACTTGTATTGTGTCGCGCCTCCCCCGTCCATCTGCCGTGTTGCGTTGCACCATAGCTGTCCATTACACAGTGCCGTCAACTCCCGTCGAAGCCGCATCAGAGTCGTCCCTGACACCCTACTTCGTTTCAGTCCAATTATCAGTTTGTTGTCTCTTCTCACAGCTTCCGTTTTCGTCTTTGGGTTCTCAGATCTGAACATCCTCTATATGCAATCCTCTGCTTTTTTTTTTTTTTTTTTGGACTTGTTCAATCTGTTCTTTGAATTTATTTAAGAACACACATCTATTT
>JASCZI010272201.1:38089-48243 GCA_036250425.1 Stylosanthes scabra
GAAAATAAGAGAGATGGAGAGCTCCTCCAAAAATCTCCAAAAACTAAACTAAGCCTAAAATTGATGAAATGAGAGAATGTGTGTTGTGCTTCAGCTGTTCCTCCCCCATATAGGTCGAATTGGGCTTGAAAAATGGATTGGCCATGGCTCGGAAAAGTGAAATCCCCAAAATAGCCTTCATTTAAGTGAATCTGCCATCGCCGCGCGGACGCGCCATCTCCATCGAGCGGGCGCGCGAGGTCCTTGTCTTGGGCGTTACGAAATGGGGTGGCGCGGGCGCGCCATCTGGATCGCGAAGGCGCGCCACCAACGGAAACTTCCATATTAAGGAAAGGAGGGCGCGGGCACGCCATCTTGAGGGCGCGGGCGCGCGGTCAACGCTGAGTTGGGCTCTTTTTTGGCTTTTTGTCCATTCTCCTTGCTTCTTTGTTCTTTTTAGCTTCCATTGGGCTCTTTCCCTACACTTTGGGCCTGAAATTCACTAACAAACACATCAAGGCACCAAGTGGGAGAAGATTCAAACAATTTACATACATGGAAGCTAATTTAACAAATTAATCAATTAAGGACACAATTATGCAAGAGATGGAAAACCTTGGTCAATCACTAGCAAATATGTAGAAAAAGTGTTGATGAGGGTATCTTTTTAAGCATGAAATTATCGTCAAAAACCTCCTCATCAAGGATCAATCCATTAAAGTTAAATTTTAAAAACAATTATATGATGAATTAGAATACAAAATTTCTACTTTTTTCCCCAACGGCCATTGTATTTTTATTTCATTAGATAAAATAAATTACATAAGAGTTGGGTCCAACTTGGACAACTAATTAAAAAACAATAAGAATATGGGGTCTCCACTAATAATAAAACAATTTAAAGATAATTAAGGATAGACTGAAGAGAAGGGTTTCATGAAGGATAGTGTTGATGATACTCCATGATAAGATTAGAAGCAGAAGATAGGACACTAGCCGAGCTTCTTACCATACCCCAAAAAAAATTGAAGGTTTATGTCGTTCCAAAGTCTCCAAAGGATAACAGTCATCATTCTAGCGTTTTGACGCCACTGGAGTCGCCGTTTCAGCTCATCCATCATGTTCATTCACCATCTCCAAAACTTCGTGTGGCTAGCAAAACCTATAATTGCTTGAAAATTAGATTGATTCCCAACATCTGAGGCGAAAGGGCACTGGGTCAGATAGTGGATAATCGTTCAAATTTTCACAACAAGGGAATGCTTTCCAAGCGACTTTGGGGATGCGAATCTTCAAGCGGTGACACACAGGGAGACCATTGTGAAGGGCTTTTCAAAGAAAAATCTTCAGCTTTGGAGGGCAGTGAAGATCCTATAGAGAGTTCTAGAGTTACTTTCGACGGCACTGTTTCGGGAGTTGTTCGATAGGTGGAACATCTGGAAAGCATTCTGATAGCCCAAAGAAACCGTGTAGTTACCTCTCTTCTCTTGATTCGAAGTAAGTATATCTTCACTTCTGTCTCCTAATTGAAGTTGTAGAATAGATAAGCAATCTCTGGGATGAAAGTGTTTCTGATTAAGTCTGCATTCCATTCCCCACGGTATGAATTATTTGATTAACCCATTGTATTTCTGATTCTGTATTGCTTGGTTGGTATCAAGATATGGGATTAAATTTTTGTAGCCAAGGGTCATCATAGATTCTGATCTTAGTGCCATTTTGAACCTTCCAAAATAGACCTTTTTCTAGCACTTTTCTTCCTTTAAGCAAACTCCTCCAAGCCCAAGATGGATTATTGCCAATAGGAGCTCGTAGAAACTGAGAACGATAGAAGTATCTTCCTTTGTAGATTCCGCCAAGTAGTGAGTTAGGCTTAGAGATAATCCTCCATCCCTGCTTGCCCAACATAGCTAAATTGAATGCTTTTAGGTCCTTGAATCCAAGACACCCTTGCTTTTTGTCTCTACAAACAATATCCCGACCAATCCATTGTAATCTCCTTTCATTTTCGCGTTGACCCCACCAAAATCTCATCATCTTCCTATGAATTTTATCTAGCAATGAGTCTGGAAGTTTGAAGCAGGTCATAAAGTACAGAGGTATAGCAGTAATCACTGCTTTAATTAGTATTTCACGTCCACTAACTGATAATAATGACCTTTTCTACAATTGTAACTTCTTTTCAACCATATCCTTTAACATAATTGAATGTTTGTTTCTTGGAGCGTTGGATGAAAGTAGAGAAACTCAAATACTTATTCTGGGGGTCAATATTAAGAATATTTAGAAGCTGAGAAAGAAAGTGACAGGTGAGAGGAGAGGTATTTTTGCTAAAAAATTGAGAAGAATTGTTAAGGTTGAGTATCTAACCATTGTGATAGCTATAGGTGTTAAGAATTTGAAGGAGGTCAAGACATTCAATGAAAAAGGCCTTACAGAAGATAATAGAATCATTAGCGAATAGAAGGCAGTTTATAGTAGGACAGTGAGGGGTTAGTCTAATACCCGACAAAAGATGAAGCTACTCCCCTTGATTGAGAGAGAAAGAAAGAAAGACCTTTAGAATAGAGTGTATGAATAGGAAGGGTGAAAGAGGGTCTCCCTGACGTAAACCTTGAGAAGGTGAGAAAAATCCAAAAGCCTGAGCATTCACTAGCACTGAATAAGAGATTGTTGTGACACATTATTGCAGCCAGTGGATCCACTTAGGGTAGAATCCTAGTTTCTTCATAATTTCCTAAATAAAGCACCATTCCACACGGTCGTAAGTCTTACTCATATCGAGTTTCAAAACCAAATCATGAAAACCGTAATTCTTTTGTTTAAGGTATAGTGCATGAGTTCGTGAGCTATAATTACATTATCACTGGTAAGTCTCCCTTTTATGAAGGAACTCTGACTTTTACAAATAATCTTGTCAAAGATACCCTGCCTATGATGCATCAAGATTTTAGAGGTTTTGTACAAAATCGAGCTCCAACTGATTGGACGGATATAAACCCTAGAATCTGAATTAGGAACTTTCAGAATCAGACAAAATTGAGTATGATTAAGTGTCCGAAGCATTCTTCCACCTTAAAAGAAACTAGTAACAACAAGTATAAAATCACATTTAATGATATACCAATAGAATTGGTAGAATTTGGCTATAAAACCGTCTTCCCCTGGAGTAGAATAGGAATTTATTGAGAATGTAACATTCTTAATTTCCTCCTCACTAACCCTTCTAGTTAGTCTTTCATTTGTAGAATCACTTATCTTTCTAGGTGTCTCCTGTAGTAAGGTAGTTGTTGAAGCAGGATTAGTAGTGGCAAAGAGATCTTCAAAAAACGCAAGTGCAGTTTGGGCAATCGCCTTAGGATATGTATAAGAATTTCCTGCATCATTTGTTATTCTATATTTCTATAGATCATATTTTTTCTGCTACCACTTTGGAAGGATGAGTGGTAAAACTTCGTATATTCTGGTCTCCACTGAACTTTGGATTTTTCACGCCAATAGTGTTCTTCCTTCAAATAAGCTTCAACAAATTCCTCCTCCTTGCATAGAATTGATCTGTTATCAGCCTTGATTACTGCCATTCCATCAATCTGTGTCTGCATCTCTTCAGCTTTGGTAAAACTTGAACATGGTAGAACCTTGAACTGGAGTTTGTCAAGCCTATTTAACCAAAGTCCTTATCCCTTCCTTTTAACACCATCTTTCTTGAAACCTAAAGCACATCTTCTGTTTAACTCCTTGAGGATATGAAAGTAAGAGGAGTGATCTGTGATCTGATTCAGCCCATATCATCCAAGTGAACTAAGAGTGTCCAAGGGTAAGCATTTCTAAAATTTTGAGATACAAGACATCTATCCAATCTTTCTTGTATTAGGTTGGTATTGAATTGCCGATTAAACCACGTAAATTTATGGCCTTGGAATCCCAAATCAATCAAATCATCCTCATTGATAAAGTTATTGAAATTCTCCATAGACAAGGCTAATTTAGGTCAACCTCCTTCATTCTTATGATGAGTAGAAATAGAGTTGAAATCCACAATCACACGAAAGTATTCATCTGAAGTCTCCTGTAGAGAAAGGATTGTAGAAAAATGTTCTAATCTCCTGCCCTCATTAGTGTCAAGGTGCACTGCAGCAACCTTCCAAACCCTCTGATTTTTCATATCAGGCCAAGAAAATAGAATGAAGAAGTCATCATAACTGAGAATAGTAATGCCCGTAGAGTCTTTCCAAGCTAACACTTTTCACTAGCAAAACCCTAAACCCTAATCTAAGCGACTCTTTCTTAAACCCAAACGATCTTTTCGTAGGCATTTCCCCCTGATTGGTTCGGGGGATCAGATGATTATAAAAACATGAGTTTAATTAGTCGATTTATTAACAAGAAAAAATGTTATTTAGACGAGTCAATAGATTGGCCTTAAAATAACAACGATTAATTACTATTGCTGTAAAACAAGCTCGTATTTTATCTTTGTTATTACCGTTCTTAATAATGAAAAAAATTCGTAATAATGAAAAAAGATTTGAAAAAATTGAGTCAACCGCTAGAACTACTACCAGTTAAAAAAAATAGAGTTATTGTTCAAATTCGAATTGAAACACAAATCAAACTTGAAGCAATAAGAACTAACCTTCAAAGTAATGTTTGAAACCAAACTTGAGGCAATAAGAACTAACCTTTGAAGTAATGTTTTTGGTTTCACAGAGAAACATTACTTCGGAGAATAGGATCTACAGATCCCTTGTATATTGTGAAATGTTAGGGGATTCCTCATATCCGGACAATTCCACATCAACATATTCATTAACCCTTGCGTGCCATATTTGGGTTGGCACCCATCCCCATATCAGCATTATATATTTCCATACCTCCTGTATTTTCGCCTTCTACCTCCAAGTCAACTCTATAAGTGGTTCGTTTGACTGTAATAACATTATTTAGAGCCTCACCTGAAACTCCTCTTCGAGCCAGATGCTTCGGTTTTTGTCTCTTATTAGTACTTGCACTTTGGTTGGAACCAATCTGAAATGATAATTGAGCTGGTGTTGCATCACCAATGGAGCAAACATAATTGGAGTTGAGGAAACACTGTCGTCTACCTCTATATTTTTTCTACACTTCTCTCTTTACATGAAAGATTGGCAAAACTCTTGATCAAACTAACGGGAATTGGTTTCTTATTAGAAGGTGTTCCTAAGGGACGTTTAGAAACTAACAACAAGAAAGCAAGGAAGCAATAGGAGAAAATATGATAGAAAAGGAAAGTAAGAAGAGTGATAGAGTAAGGGGAGTATTAATTCTTTTTTTAATATTTATTGAAGTACATTCATGGCCTTTATATAGCATGTGTTCATGGAAGTTACAGGATTGCCACTCTGGTAGTGGGATCTGATTTCACCTAATAACATGGAACCATCCCTCGTCCTCGTCCTGTTGGAGTGGAAGGCAAGTCGGGTCTGATGAGGTCAAGTCGGGCTCCAAGTGGTTCGTGGTTGGTATCTCTCAGGTATCTGATACAGGCCTTCCTAAAAGGGCTAGAGTTTTATAAAATGATATGGGCCTTCGTTGGGTTAGGCCATGGTATGAACGTTACTCCCTCGGAGAGTTTTGCGAAGGCTCCGAGTAATAAGTTAAGTCGAGATAATTCTTCACTCATTCCCTATGTGATGGCATAGGAGAGTCTTTTTTTGAAATTCTTAATATGTATTTTGAAATTTTGAAATTTTATCTACTGGGATCCGTGCCCAAGAATCTCAACGATTTTAGATGCCCCTTCAGTTTCATTTTGCCCTAGTATTTATAGGGGTTTCTTAGTGAAGTATAGGTCTTCTCACTCTTTCATCTTCAACAACATGCTTCTTTCTTGTTCTGTGATCCATTGCTTTCTTCTCGTCCACAGATTCAGAGGAACCTTACATTCCCGTAGTCTTCTACATTTTCAGGTGTATTTACTCATAATCATGTCGCTTTATTATTGGTTTGTTCATATCTCATTTTGTATAATTGTTTTTTCCTGTTTATCAATTGTTCTGCAGTTCTGCTTCGTGAAATTCACTGTAGTTACTTGTTGATGTGTTGGTGTTGATAAATAGCCATTGTTGGCTTATGTTGAGATCCATTTACGCTTCTGTTATCTCATTTTCTCCCTTCTTTTTTGTGTGACTCGTAAATCTTTGCGTCCTCCCTTTTATAGGTTTATTTCTTTTTAAAGTAGCCATGGTGCATAGAGCTGTGAGTGAAATGCCCTCAAAAATCCCTATTGACCTAGATTGGGTTAACAAAATTGTTATGAGCGTTGAACACTCCAGTCTTTGCAGGATATCCATGGGCTTTACTCTCAGAGGGGTGATGAACATAATTATGAGGCTATTCCTCATACGTTATCTGAGCGAGTTTGATATCCCAACATTAACCATCCTCATGAACCATACTTCATTTATATGTATGGGTGACGTTTTCAAAATTAGGAGTAAATCAATTTTTTCCGAATTTGATGAAAAGATATCCTCTTATATTGCAAAGCGACTCCTACCCAACTTCATCCCAATTCTTCAGCATTCATGAGAGGGTTCCAAATAATGTGTCAGATGTTAGGACGACCTAGCTTTGTTGGGGTTTTCCTATATTTTTTCCACCTGACATCACCATTTAGTTCCAAGAAACTTAAGTGGGTGTCATTCCAAGCCCAGCATCATCGAAAGACTTTTGAGTTGCTTGAGGAATCATTTCTTGATTTCAAGAATTTTTATTTCAAAATCCGTCCTCGGAGGGGTGTCCGACCTTTCTTTCAAAATGAAAAAGGGGCAGTACCAGTTTAATCTCTATTGGTATCCTGAGCTGAGTAGTACTGAGTTTGATATGTCTGACGTCAGCGAGGATGAGAAGTTTGTGATAAAAATTCTAGAAGAAAGTTAGGGTGGTGTTCTAGAAAAGTTAGATATGAAGATGATTTTGACTAAGAATCCGAGTTTTATTCGAATTGAGCTAGGTAGAAAAGTTACTCATGGCATCTTTTATCATTATTTTAATGCCCTATCTCACTACCCATGTTTGTACTTTTTTGTTCTTTTCAGGAAGGATGACCAGCGCATCGGATGCCAACCGTCGTATGCAGCGAAAAAAGAATCAGGTTGCTCGTCAAGTGGCTGCCGAGAACAAGGGTTTGTCACCCGACCCTCCCGTTCCGGGTATTCCCACTCCTTCCAGTTCTAGTAAGGAAACTTCCATTGTTAGTTTTAAAGTTCCTCATGTTTTTAGGTCGTCGCAAAACCAAGAAGTTTGACTTTGAGTCTTCTAAGAAGAGAAAGAATCCACCAAACAACTCCTTCGGATCCATTTTTAGTAATGAATTTGATGTGGTTGGCTTTTTGGATGAGTATATGATGAAGAATTCTCACGAGGCTATGGATGTGATTGGTCTGAAGAACAATCTTGAATTTGTGATGAAGGATAGGGTTAGGTCGGTGGGCATTGCTCGAGCTATCTTAAAGAGATTGTTTGAAGCTCCTCCGACTTTAGCCTTTGAGCTTGTTGCACTGAAGCAAAAAATTTCTTCTTTAGAAGCGAAGAAGTCTGATACCAACCTAAAGCTAGATACATTACAGGGCGATGTTCTGAAATATCAGAGGATTTCCCAAGAAGCGGAGCAATCTCGTGAAGCTTGCAGAGTATTTTGAATGAGAAGTTGTCGACTCTGTCTTTCGAGAACAATAGATTGAAGAAGGACGTCAAGAGATCAAGTTCTGAGTTTGAGGAGATTGAAGACGATCTCTCAAGGGAATGGAGCATACGATTGATGTTGTGAGGAAGCAGGTTAAGATGTATTTCCCAAAATTCGATGCTTCCCTTCTGGATCCTGGTAAAGAAGTCCCTAGCAGAGAGGAAGCTCAAGCATCCTTATTGGTTGAGGTGGATCAAGACGTAAAGAAGTTTCAATGTCATTCCTGATGAGGATGAGGTCGTTGTTGGAAAAGCTTCTGTGGACGACCTTCTTATTGAATCTTTTTGCCATGTATTCCTTTGCAGCCTTTTTGTGAAATTGGGCTTGCTCCGTTACTTCTGGTAGTAGGTCTAATTGCTCTTTTAAGTTGCGATCGTTGTCCTTCTCATTGTAGAAAATGTTCCTTGAAACTTCCTCCTTCTACTTTTACAAGGATCATGGCTTTCGTCTCGTAGACAAGTCGGAAAGGTGACTCCTTGGTTGAAGATTGAGTTGTAGTCTGATATGCCTACAAGACGTGTGGTAACTCTTCCGCCCAAGTTCCCTTTGCTTCTTCCACTCGCTTCTTAAGACCTTGCAGTATCACCTCATTTGCAGCCTCAGCCTCAGCCTAAGTCGTCAAAACACTCAATTGAACGAGGTTTCAAGCCATCGAACCACTGTTGTGCTGCATTTGTCAGTGTAGTTGGGAAAGCTTTACATCGGACATCGTCAGAAGCTCCTGCCAAGTACATTTTACTCCTGAAGTTGCTCAAGTGATGTTTGGGATCCATAGTACCATCCTAGAGTGCCATTTCAAGACATTTAAAGTTTTTAGTGACCTAGGTGATACGCTCTGATCTCGGCAAGTGAACCGAATCGTACAAGTAATATCACGGTGAAGTGGGTATCGTTCCCACGAGGAATAAATGACTAAACAATACTATCTATCAATTATTCTAATCAGATCAAATTGAAACTTTAAGAGAATGATGGTGTATGTGGCACAAAAATAAGAAAACAGAGTACAAAAAGTTACTTGAGAATTAATCAATGGAATGAGATATTAAGAGCTTCGGAGATGTTTTTCCCTTGAGGGTCAATGCATACATTCGAATACCAATTCTAGGTTCTCAGTTATCAAGCACAACGAATCTAGTGTAACTAAGCCCTAATCTCTTAGTAACTTAGTTTCTATTTACCTAATCAAAAGCTAATCTCTTAGTCAATCAATCAAATAAATAGATAAAGATCTAAATCAGATTCTAATCCTTATGAGTCTCAAAAGTGTCCTAGATTAGATTAAATGTCACTCTATCCAAACTAGTTCTAACCCAATTTTAACCCACAGGATTATAGTTGCATAACAATTAACTTGACTATCTCTAGTTAGACTTAATGGATTATGTGATTCAATTCTCAGCTAGCATAAACTAATAGATCTCTCAATCTAATTAATCTAGCCCTAGACAAGTTAAGAACACCTCTCAGTGATTCTAAACTATTGGGATGAAGAACAAGAAATTAAATCATGCATAGAAGATAACTGAAAATACCTCAATGAATTAATAAACGAATGTATACGAAAGACTACCTCATGATGGGTGAACAAAGCTCCTCACCCTTAACAATGGAGTAGTTTAGCCTTGCATAATGAAAACTAGATCTAAGAATAATGGAAAACGTCTATGCTGAAGTACTAACCCTAATGGTTAATTTACTTCTTATACCTATCCTAATTAAAATTCAAATTCAAATTAAAATCTAATCATATCCTAATCTAATCCTAATCTTATCTCCTAAAATTACAAGCCTTATCTTTTTCTCTTTAATCTTCAATCAATCTTCTTTTTAACCTTCCAATTATGCCCTTAATTGATGAGTGTAATTGATGCCCAAAAAATGTGGATTGGATAGGCTTAAGTCAAGGGATTACTGGACGTGTGATTTTGCAATCCACGTATGGCGTTACCAACCCACGTATAACTGATGCGTATGCATCTTGGGTTGTTTTTAGCTTCAATTCCTCTTTAATTATATGATTATTCTTGTGATTTATACTCTCAAATTGTCAATCAAACAAACTTGATGTTCTTTTGAGTTTTGTTTATGTTTAGAGTGTTTCACAAAGGATTTTAGGTGATTAAAGATCAAACAAAGAGGATTGAAGATGGAAGAACAAAGCAGAGAAGAATGAGAGAAAAACTCTAAGTTCCAAGCCCCACGTTATACGTGGCTACTCCACGTTATACGTGGTAATTAATCTCTCAATTGGCAGAATTAGACAGAGGCTACACGTTATACGTGAGCCACCCACGTTATACGTGGGAATTAAGAGCCAAAGCATAAACTTGACAGAGAGCGCACATTGTACGTGGGCATCCTCACGTTATACGTGAGCTATTAAAAGCAAATGGCGACCTTGGGCAGTAACCCCACGTTATACGTGGGAGGCAAAATTCAGCAACAT
>JASCZI010272202.1:4050-15915 GCA_036250425.1 Stylosanthes scabra
ATATTAAAAATATGAGAAATTAGTAATAATTTTATTTATCATTATTGAATTAATATCATTATTTTAAATGATTTATTTTTTATTATTTTAAATAATAGGTTCTCTACGTACTATTTTAAATAGTCTATTTTTCAACCATTAGTTCTAATAATTAATAGGCTATTTTTCAACCATTAGTTCTAATAATTAATTTTTTACTATTCATATTATCAATTTTCATTTTTGTATGCTGTGTTTATTTTCAATTAGCCGATTGTTAATTGATATTTTACTGGTTACTTATCACATTTCTAAAAATGTATAAAACAGTATAAATATATATTTATATAATTATTATATACAAATATATAATAAATGTTTTAGTAGTGTCATGAAATTAGTAAAAATAAATAGTATCATAAAATCACTTTTTCTAAAATAGTTATATCTCTAACCAGCAGTTAACTTTAATTATTATACTATATAATAAACCATTTTTGACGTCAATATATAAAAAAAACTTGTTAATTAAGTATTGACTCAAAACCAAAAATTTTGTTGAACAATAAAATAAAACGATAAATTTTGTTGATTACTGTTTTTTATATATTTCTCACTTAGCTTAATGAGAGCTTAGGGGTTAATACCATCAGTAATACTAGAGTATTATAAAAATTATTATCATTAATAAGTATTTTTTTTCTTATTGAATTATTTTATACAATTAAATTAAGTCACTTAAATTTAAGAATAGTACTTATTAGAATTAGAAATTGATCTATGAAAAAATATCTGGGATCAAAGTTTAGGAATTAAAGGTAGTTATCATTTATTATTATATTTTTATCATGATGTTAACTAACAAACAAAAAAAATCAGTGAATATCAGTTAATAATATTAAAAAAATTCAATTCATTTATAATTATTAGTTTACCCTACTTACTTCTAGTTAATGATAATTAATTAATTTATAGTTATCAATATTTTCTTTTTTAATTAATTATTATTTTATGAATAAAATAATAACTAAAACAAATACACAATATTAAATGTAATAATTATAAATATTATATATATAAAATTTTAAATATTAAATTAAATTAAATAATATTAAATTATTTTCCTTCTAACAATACTCAATCTAATTTAGTCATATAATAAGACACCAACAGAAGTTTACTCATATAATTATAATAATTAAAATGCGGGGGGTAAAGTGAGGAATTAAATGAAAGATTTTTGGCGAATGTGGATTGTTTGTATTAGTGTCAGCGCATGGTGGCAGCTATGCTCATGTCTGCAAACAAAGCATGCAATATGGTACTATGAACAACCCTACTATGTATATCATACTAATTAAATTACAAATAAATAAGAATAAATAAATAATCTTTATTTTCTTTTTTCTTTTTCTTCTTCTTTTTCTTTTTGGGTCTACTATAGTCTACCGCTAAAACCACCATCTATCTATATATCTATCTATCTATCTTGCCATTCCTCCTATATATGACTCCTCCACTTCCCTCTCTTTGAATAACAAAACCCTACAAACTGACAACATATAACGTAGTTTCTTCTTCTTCTTGGTCATTCATACTTTAATTAACACTATCCCTTTTGAAATATGAACCATCAAGACGAGAAAGTCACCATGGATCTTGTTCCACCCTCTGAGCACCTCTGCTATGTTCGTTGCAACTTCTGCAACACTGTGCTTGCGGTAATTCACATCATATAACACAAAATTTTTTAAAAGAATAGCCAAACAAAAAAGTGAAGCGCTGAATAAAATTGAACTTGTGTTTCATGCTTCAAACGCAAAATCAAACAGACTGTAATAACTAATTAAATTCCGTTGTTGTTGTTGTAGGTTGGGATACCATGCAAGAGGCTGCTAGACACAGTGACAGTGAAGTGTGGTCACTGCAGCAACCTCTCCTTTCTGAGCACCAGGCCACCTCCTCCGTCTCCTTTCTCTCACAACCATCAATCCACCGCCATTGATCACACCCTCACTCTCCAGGCATCTCGTTTTTTCCTTTCACTGGTTTTTGTTTCTAATAGAAACTTTTAGACTACAAATTAAATTAAAACTGTTAGCAGGGCTTCTATGGTGATTCCAAGAAGGGGCAAGGATCATCTTCATCGTCTTCACCAACTACATCAAACGAATCAGTCTCCCCTAAAGCAGCACCCTTTGTTGTTAAACGTGCGAATTACTTCCCAACTATGTCACACGCAAAAAATATATATTTTATAACATAAAATACAATTAAAAAAAAACATAAAAAAATATTTTTTAGGAAGATAATCACATAAAAATTGATAGATGAAGTGATATATTTCACTAAATATATTTTACTACATCATCTAACTCATGAATATACTTTTGAGTATCCCGTATTTTTTATTATCTTAACTGATTTATTTGTGTGGTTTGTTTCGATAAATTAACAAATATATATTATATTACACATGCATATATGAACAGCACCTGAGAAGAAGCACCGTCTTCCATCTGCATACAACCGTTTCATGAAGTAAGTGCAAGGGGAAAAAAAAGGATGAAATAATTTGTTTATTGTTTTGTCTTTTACTACGCAGAGATCGATATAAACATAGATCCACAAGTTTAAAGTAAAAACTGGGTTTCTTGTGTTTGATTTGATTTGATGTATGTGTGTATGAATGTATATATGTGTCAGAGAGGAGATTCAGCGCATCAAAGCAGCGAACCCTGAGATCCCACATCGAGAAGCTTTCAGCGCTGCAGCCAAAAATGTATCTCTCTTTTAGTTTTTCTCTTTCTTTCTTTCTCTCTTTTCCTTTCGTTTAGGGCTTTAGGCACATGTAGGGTTACCACCACCACCACTTGCACATGCTTCATTCATATTATACTCATATATACATCCATTTATTAATTCTAAAATTATATACAATATTTTCTCATAGCGAATTGTTTCTAATGTTTTATAACACTGAATTTTGGTATAAAGTGTAAATCATTGATTTGTTTTACTAAACAATATAAAAAGCAGTTCCTAAATTAGACATAAGTGTTAGAATATAAATTATACGTCAAAAATATTTAAATAATATATTTATTTATGCATGAATAAATGATAATTAAATTTTTAGTACATAAATTATTATTATTATTATTTAATGATTTTTAATTATCAATTTTAAATAAAAGTACTACATTAAATATGTAAAACTAGTTACATATACTTGTATTCAGTTAGGCTAGTTAAGTTTAGGGTTTAAGTTTTAAAAAGCATACATCGCACTCCTTTTATAATATTTCTTATTAGATCTAATATACTGTATAATTATTCA
Organism: Stylosanthes scabra; assembly: GCA_036250425.1. NCBI lineage: Eukaryota > Viridiplantae > Streptophyta > Magnoliopsida > Fabales > Fabaceae > Stylosanthes > Stylosanthes scabra. Next base: position 7,370 of record JASCZI010272202.1, read on the forward strand.
TTCGGTTTTGCTAAGTGTACACATAAAACACATGAAATACATAAATCTTTTTTATTTGAGAAAGTGATTAATTAGGATGTATTTGTGTGTTTTATATATACGCCAATATTAATTGTTATTCATTTATGCTCAAAATTTCCTTCTTTTTGTAATAACAGTCTAATATATAATCTTTTAATATAAGTTGTTTGATTAGTTTAGTAATAATGTTTTTAAACTTCTTTTCTTTTTAAACTTATACTACCATTCTTCATTGCAGCACACTTAAGCAATTTATACAGTTAATAGTTAATATCTTAGTCCTAATTAAGTTTTGTGTTTTGCTACAAACTTGCATCACAGTGGGCAAGGTTCATTCCAAATTCACCTGCAAGCTCAGTTGCTGCAAGTAAAAACAATAATGTAAGGATAATTGTTAATTAATTATAACTATTTATTATTATTATTATTATTATTATTATTATTATTATTATTATGATGCCATGCATTGCTCTCCAAGAAATTAAATGTTGGTTAACTTTGATTTGTTCATTTGTGCAGGAATGAGAGAGCTGTGGCAAAGGAGATATTTGGAGAGAAATGAAGCAAGTCAATTTAGTGTGTCAGTAGTGTCACTTCTTGTTAGTTATAATAAAAAACAAAAATTATAAAAAAAAAAAAAAGAAAAACCCCTACTATATGTTATGTTCTAAAATAGCTGTCTTTAATTTCCTTTAATGTTGGGATTTGACTTTATGCCATCATGTACGAGATTTCAGACCATCAGTTATTAATGAAGGCAAGACTTAATTGCCACATTTTTTTTTTAAAAAAAATTAATATATATATCGATCTTTGACACAAAAGGTGTTTGACTGTTGTAGACATATTTAATGTTTATATGTTAATTTTCTGCTGATTATTATGTAAGCATTTTGATATAGATATTGATATGATAGATAAATTTAGGGTTTAGGGTTTAATTAACTATTAATTATGTAACTTTACATACATGAAAGCCGAAAGGAATGATTCTTTTCTAGATCATATATAAATATAATATTTTTTTGTGACACCGTGACAATATAGATATAATATAGGAAGGTTATGAACAACGAATTTTTCATAATATAGCTAATTAATAGTTCAATATCCATATATAAAGCGTTAAAATAATAGTTAGTGTATTGTGTGAATTGTAGAGAAGCTTCGAAGAAGAGAAATTTGTGGAATTAGGTTTCTCTTCTCTCAATCCCTAATTCCCTTTTGCTTTTAATATGGGCCTAACCCGTTAACATAGTTGTTGGGCCTATTGGTCTTTCTTTGTATTATGAAGAAAACCACTACTACTATATAAGATAGTATCTCTTTGTAATACAAGTAGTTGTTGTAACAGAATTACATTTTCAATATAACAAACTTTCTTTACGTCTTCAATTCTCTCTCTCTTAATCTTGTTCTTCAAGATTCTTACATGGTATTAGTAAGCTAGTCTTCAAGATCCATGGCTGCAGAAGTAATCAATGATCCAATACCCAACGCTGCTGCAAATCAAGCATCTCAATCCAGAGGCCACTGGCGATCCCCATTGCAGAGAAGTTTAATAGTGAGAATTTCCTAACATGGAGATATCAAGCAACATAAACCTTATGTGGTCAAAAGATGCAACATCACTTAGAAAAGGAGAAGATTCCTACACGCTATGCAACAGCAACAGACAAAGAAACTGGAAATGAAACAAAGGAATATCAAGAATGGAGGGTGGATGATTATAATGTGAACTTATGGCTATTTGCATCTATGGACAATTCTTTCAAGCATAGAATATTGGGCTGTGAATTTGCATATGAATCATGGGGAAGCTTCATACCTTTTTTGCATCCCAGACACGCTCCAAGATTCGCCAGCTTCAACTACAACTCAAGACGGTGAAGAAGGTTGGTCCAAGTTCTGAATATCTTCTTCAAATCAAGAAGATAGCTGACTCACTAGCCACAGTAGGAGCTCCGATCACTGACACAGAATATACAAATGTGATCTTGGACGGTTTGAATGATGATTATCACCCCTTCATCACCTTGGTCAATACAAGGGAAACTCCACTCTCAATCCCTGACCTGGAAGCTCTTCTCATGGCAGAAGAGGAGCTCCTTGAAAGACTGAAAAAGCCTGACACTTCAGTGGTGCAGGTCAACATTACACACTCTGCAACAGCAACACAAAAACAATTTTAGCAAGACTCTCAACAAAATTCTTACAATAACTCATACAACAACAATTCAGGAAGAGGAAATTCAGGAACTACAGGAAAACGGGGTCGTGGTGGTAGAACAAACAGAGGAGGGGGCAGAAACAATAACTGGAGCAACAATAATCGCCCTCAGTGCCAGATTTGTGGAAAATTGGGGCATATTGCAACCTATTGCTATTTCCGATTTGACCCACAAGCACAAAATTCACAACAAAAACCATCAAACTACAATAATGCAGCCTTACCTCCTCCAACCAGTTTCCACAATCCAAGAGCCATGATTGCCAACCCATCCACTCTTGCAGATTCTTCTTGGTATGCAGATTCTGGAGCATCTCATCACTGCACTCCAGATCTGACCAACCTGCAACAATCAACATCATATCAAGGCCAAGAACAGGTTTATATTGGTAATGGACAAGGTATTAGCATAAAAAATATTGGACAGTCATATATGAATCATGTTCCTACAGATACTAGATATTTCTTATATGATTTACTTCATGTTCCTTCTATTGCTTATAATTTGATAAGTGTTTCCAGGTTTGCAAGAGATAACAGAGTATATTTTGTTTTTTGGCCTGATCACTGCTTGGTTAAATCTCAGGATTCACACAGAATTCTTCTCAAGGGAACTGCAACTAAAGGCATGTACCGATTTGAAAGAATTGATGTGCCAAAGACAGAATCTATTCATATAAATCCTACTGTGTTTTCTCTTACATGTTTGTCTTTAGATCTTTATCATAAAAGGTTTGGACACCCTACTCAGAAAATAGTGCAACAAATTGTAACTAAGTGCTGTTTACCTATCAATAAACGAGATAATTCATACTCTATTTGTCCATTCTGTGCTTTAGCTAAATCACATCGTTTACCATATTCTCCTTCTTTAACTAATTACACTCATCTATTATAATTAATAGTTTCAGATGTGTGGGGACCAGCCCCGGTAACATGTAAATCTGTTGTTAGATACTATGTCTCTTTTATTGATGTATTCTCTCGACATACTACTGTTTATCTCATTTATTCAAAATCAGAGGTTTTTAAGGTTTTTAAACAATATAAAAATTACATGGAAAAACAGCTAGGTTATTCTCTCAAGGCTTTACAAACCGATAATGCTAAGGAGTATCTCTCACATTCCTTCATTGATTTTCTAACTCAAGAAGGAATACAACATAGGCTAACTTGCCCGTATACTCCTCAACAAAATGGCCAAGCTGAAAGAAAGAATAGGCATATCATAGAGACTGCTCTATCCCTCTTAGCAACTGCATCACTGTCCTTATATTTGTGGGATGAAGCAGTAGCTACAACTGTACATCTAATCAATCGTATGCCTTCTTCTACTACTAATTTTCTATCACCTTTTGAGATATTATATAAATCTGCACCTGATTATTCTTATCTTAAAGTTTTTGGATGCTTATGCTACCCTCACACTAGACCTCTAAACAAAAATAAATTAGAGTTTAGATCATAGCCATGTATATTTGTTGGTTATTCACATAATCAGAAAGGCTACAAGTGTTTGACACAATGTGGTAAGATTATAATTTCTAGAGATGTTTTTTATGAATTTCATTTTCCATCTACTAAATTTTTTGACAATAACCACACCAACAATCATGGATCTAATTCAGTTCTAGTGGAGTTTCCTCCACAAATTTCTACCATGCCACCATCTACCTATGATCCTACATCTCTTATACCTACTACAACACCTATTGGAGATTCTAATGTACCTACCAGCAGTATATCCCAGGATGCACAAACTTCTAATCCTGCACCAGAAACTAACACTGGCCCTATTCCCATTTCTGGTATAGAAATTGCCTTGCCCTTGCAACAGCCACCTGCTGCTGCCCCACCTTCTACAACTAATGATCATCCTATGCAAACCCGTTCAAAAACAGGTAAACTACAACCTAAAGCATTACAGGTAAGTCACTCTACTTCTGATCATGCTATTTTGCCTAAATCAGTGAAATCTGCCTTACAAATTCCTCATTGGAAAGAGGCTATGCTCACGGAATACAGGGCTCTTCTCTACCACAAGACATGGACCTTGGCAGAACCACCACCTAATGTGAAAGTGGTCACATGTAAATGGATATTTGCTGTTAAACGAAATGCTAAAGGGGAGGTTATTAGACACAAAGCTAGGCTAGTTGCTAGGGGATTCACTCAAACTATTGGCATTGACTATGATCAAGTTTTTTCACCTGTGATTAAACCCGTAACTATAAGAATTATCCTAACTCTAGCCCTTTCAAAAGGATGGAATATTAGACAATATGATTTTCATAATGCTTTTTTAAATGGCAATCTCAATTAAACGGTTTATATGACTCAACCACAAGGTTTTTGTCATACAAACCCAAATTTAGTATGTAAGTTAAACAAGGCCATTTATGGCCTAAAACAGGCACCACGGGCCTGGTACTTGATTATCACAGCAACTCTACAATCATTAGGCTTTCAAGTAACAAAAACAGATACATCTCTATTTATTAAGTTTTCTTCTACATCTGTGATATATATACTGATTTATGTTGATGATATGTTGGTGACAGGCAGTGATGAAGATGAGATACAACATATTTTACAAAAATTACATTCATCTTTTCTGTTAAAGGACTTGGGGAAATTAAATTTCTTTTTAGGGATTGAGGCTGTCCATCAATCTCCCACACATATTTCCCTAAACCAAACTAAATACATACAAAGTCTATTATTTAAAGCAGGACTACAAGATAGTAAACCTGCAAACACACCTATGCTGAGCTCAATTCGTTTAGTAGCAAATACATGAACCCCCTTCGAAAACCCTACTTTGTATCGTTCTTTAGTGGGGGGGTTACATTATGCTACGATAACACGACCAGACATCTCATACCCTGTTAACAAACTAAGCTAATTTATGGCAAACCCCAGTACAGACCATTGGTTAGCAGTTAAGAGGGTATTGAGATATCTGGCAGGTTCAGCAGAGACAACTTTAAACTTTTACAAGGAAGAAAACTTACGTTTTACTGTGTTCACTGACTCAGATTGGGCTTCGGATTTGGACGACAGGAAATCAACATCTGGTTTCTGTATCTTCTATGGCTCTAACCTGGTGTCTTGGAAGTGTTCGAAGCAAACCACTATTAGTCGGAGCTCTACTGAGGCTGAATACCGAGCCATGGCCGCTGCTTTCACTGAACTCCAATGGATGACAAATCTCCTTGTCGAAATACGACAACCCTGCACTTACCCACCGATGGTCTTCTGTGATAATATGTCTGCTGTTCATCTAGCCTATAATCCTGTATTACATCACAGAACAAAACATTTTGAGTTGGATATTTACTTCGTCAGGGAAAGAGTTTTACAGAAAAAGGTCTCGGTGGTTCACATACCTACAACGGAACAAGTTGCAGACGTCTTCACTAAACCACTCCCGACACCTCTCTTCGACTAGTTTAAGGCTAAGCTCCGGCGGCTGTCGAGACCACCGTAGCCACCAAAGCCTTCCTTTGACCTATGCTAGCGCCACTCCTAGAGAATCCTCAACGTTGTCAAGTCTATTACTCTCGTTGTCTTCTATTCGTGAATCTACCGAGTCGCGTTACTGTCGAAGTCTGCTACATTCACCGTCCTCTTCTCTTCGAAACTACCATCAACTGTCGAGTCTGTTGTAGCCTGCTGCAGTTGCCGCTGTCTTCCATTCAAGGATCTTCAGGTCAATCTCAAGCAGTTGTAGACAGTGCCGTTGAGATTGTGGGGGGCTGTTAGTGTATTGTGTGAATTGTAGAGAAGCTTCGAAGAAGAGAGATTTTTGGAATTAGGTTTCTGTTCTCTCAACCCCTAATTCCCTTTTCCTTCTAATATGGGCCTAACCCGTTACCATAGTTGTTGGGCCTATTGGTCTCTCTTTGTATTATGAAGAAACCCACTACTACTATATAAGATAGTATCTCTTTGTAATACATGTAGTTGTTGTAATAGAATTACATTTTCAATATAACAAACTTTCTTTACGTCTTTAATTCTCTCTCTCTTAATCTTGTTCTTCAAGATTCTTACAATAATGACAAAATATATATAGGTAATGTTATTTGTATACATATTTTAGTTAATTAAGTCTAATCAAGTAATTTATTTTTATACTAAAAAACTTATTTCGATGTCAAATAGTACCGAAATGAATTTTAATTTAACATCGGAATACTTTTTAATTTGACATAGAATGAATACTTTAGTTGAACTTGATTGGACAAAATATGTGTGCATCTAGAATTATATATATTTATCATTTTTAATATTATATCTTTATGAGAGCTATGAAAAAAAAAGAAACAAAGAACAAGAAGCAGAGAAGAAGATGATGAATATGCTTTGTATTATTGACCTGTATTCATGTATTGATGACTACACTAACTATATATATGAGAGCTAAAACACAAGAAAGGAAATAATATATAACAACTTAACAACTATGGCTGTTACAACTAAAAGTTAATTAATTAGTTATAATTTGTGTAAAACTGAATTCATAGTGAAATATACCTATAATACCCTTAATATTCCCCTTCAAACTCATGATGGGAGAGAATCCAATCTGAGTTTGTTTCTGAATTTATCAAGGAGCATACTAGATAACGGCTTAGTTAAAATATAAGCAACTTGCTCAGTAGAGCGGATATGATTATATGAATAACAAACATTGATCCGTTGCTAATTTTGTCACTGACAGTATATAAATCCATCTCAAAGTGCTTGGTGCGATGATTCATAATGGGTTGTATGTAATTAATATTACAAACATATTGTCACAAAAGGTGGTAGGAGTGATTTTACATATGGTTGCTTCATCTCCGCAAGCAATTTTTGTATCCAAACTATTTCTAAAAATGTAGTAGCCAAGGTTCTATGTTCTGCTTCAGTGGAACTTCTATTGACCGTTAGCTGCTTTGTGCTCTTCCATGATACCGAATTTGCCCCAAAGTAGACACAGTAATCCATTGTGGATGAGTGATCATCCAAATCTGAGGCCCAATCGAAATTATATGTATGAAAAAACAGTGTCTTAAGTCAATAATTTTATCAAAATGTAAGGCTTGATTACTAGTTCCAGGGTGACTTATTTAATTGACGCTGTATTCAATATCTGGTCAAGTTATAGTTGCACATTAGAGTGATAGAGTCCTCCAACAATTGATCAAAAGAGGGTAGGATTCTCAAAAGGATATCACTAGACTTCCCATTGAGTTTTTATTGAGGAAAGCATTGGAGTGTTCATTGGTTTTGACTCGTGCATTCCATCTCTCCGAAGAAGAGTTTTGATATAGTTACTGTTACGGACCGGCCCAATAAGGCCCAATCCATTGAATCAATAATCAACTTACTCGGTCCATAAGTCAAGGATCAAGCTAAAAGATAAAAGATCAAGCTAAAAGAGGAAAGATTCGATGAGATCATAAAAAGATCTCATCCGAATCTTAACCACCCGCTACTATATAAGTAGGGGGCAACACTCCCTCAAGGTACACATTCTCTAAACCCTAACCTCCCATATTAGCCCTAGAATACTCATAATCCTAATTCTGGGATTCTAGTGCTATTCTCTCATCACATCAATCACCTTCTTCGGATCCAGCCCTCGGACTCTTCCGAGTGCTTCCCTTCGGAAGGAACACTTTCTCTCTCTCATTCTCACTGTCTACTTCCTCTCATAACTAAGGTCCATTGGATCATTGTTCGGTACATCTGTACTTAACATTGGCGCCGTCTGTGGGGACTAGACTTTAGAATCGAGTTACGAGACGAAAGTTGAACCTCCGAGCCAAAGATGGTGAACACCCAACTCGACGATAACGTCGTGGACGAAAACATCCCGCAGCCTACCCCCGAGAAGGGGATAATCCCCTCAGATCAGAACATTCAACAGCTGGAAGCCGCCCTAAGAGAGCTCCTTGAGAGACAAACTCGGGATGCGGAAGTCGCAGCTGAGGCAATGAAAAGGGCGGAGGCTATGGCAGCGAAGCAGCAAGCTTTGCTGGAGGAGGCTGAAAAGCATGACCAAGAGTTGAAAGAAAAACTCCGCAATAGGCTCACGTACTCAGACGATGACAAAGTGGTGGCTGACTCGCGCTCCCGTACATTGAAGCCATCGGTGGTGGTTACAAGCCCGCCAGCGAAAGAGAACAGCAAACATCTCTTCTCACTCGCCATCCTCTCGAAAGAGCTCCCCAAGAAATTCAAGTATCCCACGGATATGGAGCCATATGATGGAAGCAGCGACCCAAAGCATCACCTAGATGCC
>JASCZI010272203.1:0-34509 GCA_036250425.1 Stylosanthes scabra
TGTAGTTCAGATGATTATGATGTATTTGCACTAGGGTTGACTTTGGAGGCCTTTTGATTTTGGACTCATCATAATCTTTCTGTATTTGTTTTTATTTAATTTGTATGATTGGAGAGAGTTTCTTTCTTTTTTTTTCAATTTTGGAAGTTATGAATTGATTGTTTTATTTTTATAAAATAATAATAATACTAGTAAAATTCTGTCACAAGTGTTAAATATAATTCCCGTTTCTGTGGCAAGGTTTAGTAGTAACTAATATTGGTTTTGCTAGAAAAAAAATCCAAATATTATCAGCTAACAAAAAATTGGTGTATAAAAGAATTCAACAGTTACATCTCTAAAATTTATATTAACTAATTATTGATTTATTTTTATTGCTAAGATATGAAAACTTTTAAATTTTTGTGTTTTTAATTTTAACCACTTTCATGGAGAAAAAATGATGTCTATTACAAGAATACAATTAGCATGTTTTTCGGATACAATTCATAAATAGTAGTTTATTTGAGGCAATTTTTTGTCCTATAAGTTAAGTTTTTTAAATTCACTTAATCTTATTTTTAACAATAGTTCTATTTAAAGAAGTGATTTAATCAAGTAACTGAGTAAGTCTAATCAAATCATTTATTTATATGCTAAATAGAAGACTATTTTGATGTTATATAAAATTTTATTTATGTGCTATTTTTTGTACTATTTAACACCGAAATAATATTTTATTTAGCATAAAAATAAATGATTTGATTATATTTAATTTGTTAAAATCACTTATTCAAATAGTATTACTCCACCTTTAATATAATTATATTATATATTACGGCCTATTTGATCCAATTAAATATTGTTGGATGGCATTTTTTATCTATTAAACTAACTTTTAGAATTGTTAGTCTTACTCAATTTCAATAATGGTAGTATTTTCTAAAAGAAAGAAAAAATAAAGTCATCTAATACCAAAACAAGAAAATACAAATGTTCATTTCGTAGAGAAATCTATATCTTCCTACCACTTTTTTCAAAATTAAATAATATTTAATCTCTTTAATTTAATTCTTCAGAATATATTCTCTCTAAAAGTTAAATCAAACCTAAGAACATAAAGACAGCTTAAGTTATTAAAAAAAAAAGCAGTGCAATTGCTACTAGGGACATCTATAGATAGAGATGTAGAGAGAACTAACCTTTAAGTAGGGAAAAATAGACAGATAACAAAGTATTGATTCGTGTCAAAATCTATAAATATACAAAAAAAATTATGTGTACTAAAAATTATTCATTAAATTAATTACAATAATGGATTTATTATTTAATATTAATTATATTTTTAATGTATATTTTATATTTTAATATATATTTTAATTATATGAATCACTACTTAATGATTGAATTTTGGTGCCTAAGCAACTTTTGACTTAGGTTGATAAATATAATATGGATACTCAAATACAGATGACTTTATGTGAATTTATTTATTAATCATTTTTAAATAAATTGATATGTTTAATCAAAATGTAATCTGACAATTTTAAAATTACAACTTCACATAAAATCAATTATATGTAACTTACCATGTAAATATATAATATGAGTTGAAATGAATAATTTCTAAGCTATCTCATCTGTCCTTTATATATTAGTTACTTATTATACTTGGCTATCCTTTAAATGTTGTATTGATCTATAGGTAAAATATCACTGTCGTCGTTGACAGCATTATGATGAATAACTCATTTAATTACCTCTCGAAATTATCCAATATATACATGCATCTAATGTCAAACCTTTACAAACATAATCTTCACCTTCAATAATATAGGAAAAAATTTCAAACATTCAATCACATCACTAAAAAAGAAACAAAGCAAACTTGGAAATTTCAAACACGAAGCAAACAACTCCTAGTAGCTTAGCAAATTAATGTGATAACAATTTTAGAAGCAAAGATCTCTGTACCAAAAATTCAACTTTTCCTATAGGGAGATGATCCATATTCATTCATTCACCAACTTTTATTGATGAATTTTAATTTGAACAACCGAATATCAAATAAGTAACTTTTCACTTATTTTAATTTTGTTATAATAAGGTGAGCTGATATTATTATTCCATTTAATTATTTTACCATTCATAGTAAAAAATTCAACTCAAGAGACTCAAACAATACTTGTATAAAGATGGTCAAATAAGTTAGTCCGACCCGGCCCATTTACGTCAAGTTGGCCTAAACCGACGAGTTATGTGGACTAATACATTTAAATTTGTTATGTTGACAAGCCAACAGTTTTTAGTTTAGACAATTTATAGTAAATAGACAAGTTATACAAACTGACACGTTTATTTATTTAATTATTTTGGAAAAAAATAGACAAAAATTCCAAATTTTAAATTAAAAAATGGATAAAAAGTACTATTTTTTAAGGCTAAAAACCTTGAACAAACAAAAATTAAAATGTATTTTTAAGATGCTGAAACCCTCTCGTTTAAGTAGGAAAAAGGCTGACCCAATTAATCTAGCCAATTTTAAAACTCTAGTTACATACTTAGAATATTGTAAAAGCAATGCATGTAGTTATTGTAGAATAATTTTTATAATAGATACGATTTTAAAATAACCTTTTTCAATACAAGCAATCTATAATTTTTATTTATTTATTAAAAATTATTTTAAATACACAATTAATTAAAAATTGTATTTTTATATGCGTTAAGAGTATTTAATGTATAAATAGTGTTATTAAATTTTTTAAATGTTTTAGGCATGACCAGCACTATTTGACTACTGCTGAGCTAATAACTAATGAGATCTAAGTAAAAATAATGAGTAATGCTCTTAGACAATAAAAAAAAAAAACACAAAGTTATAATATTTATTTTACAATAATTCTATGTGAACAAGTGGTTTTGATCGACCAAGTTCAACCAAGTGATTTATTTCTGCGCTAAATAGAAAAATATTTCGATGTCAAATAGAACTTTATTTAGGTGCAATTTTTAATACTATTTGACACCGAAATAATATTTTATTTTGCACAGAAATAAATCACTTAGTTGAACTTGGTTAGCCAAAACCACTTGTCCAAATAACATTACCATTTTATTTAATATTCATAATTTTATATTTTTATATACATAAAATTTAGAATTATATATTTATAATATCTAAAATTATACATTTATTTAAATAATAATTAATACATATAAAAAAATTGGAATTGTTTTGAGTTTTTTTTTCCTAAACATACCCATAAATAATTGCATAAATAAACATCCAAAGTTAAATTTACGACTACATTGCCATGAGAAGGATCTTATATAAGGGTGCCAATGGGGGGAGCGGGGGCCGGAGATGCCTTCCCGCCCCATTATCTCCCGCCACAGGAAAATTTTTATCTTTGTCCCCATTCTTCGTAGATTTTCCATTTTTCACGGATTTTCCATTCTCCATTTCTCTTTGATAATTTTGATGAATGTTTTAATAAAAATAAACAAAAAATTAAAAAATTGGTATAAAAATACTAATATATTGAAACATCATTTAAATATAAATATATTTTATCCAACATAATAAATTGTTTAAAATTTAACATTATATTCAGAAAATAAAACATACAACATAATAGGCTTTTTTTTTTACTTAAATAAGCACCAAAAAAAAAATTATTTTCCCAAATGCGCATGAACTGTTTTTTATCCTCAAAGTATGCATGGCCGTGTCGTCGTAAGGGGAAGTGAAGTGGAATTCAACTCCATTTCGCCGCTGGCATGGGCGAGTTGCCCTTCTGCCCAACCTACTCCCATTTCGCCATGACCAGAGGCGAGTTGAAGCTCACCATTTCGCCTAGGCTAGGGGCGAGATGGCCACTTTGTCGACAACAGGGGCGAGTTGGATGCAACGGCACTATTCAGCATCGCTTATAAATACAAGCTAAGTCAATTCTGCTAACTCAAACCAAATGCAATTCTCCTTCCCTCAACATTTGAAGCTCTTCCATGGCAAACGAAATGCATGCATGCCATTGTGTATCCTAATAAGGTAATATCACAATCAGCGGAAGGAATTATGGTTTCTTGAGAGGATCCAATTTGGTTCCAACTCAAACATGTTAGAATTTTTTGGATTCCTAAACTCTAGGACCATCAGTGTTAAATCATTAAGAAATTAGATACCTGAGTGTGGAAGCGTACCTAAATGCATAAGCATTATTCTTGATCTTGATTTGTTGTTCCTAATCCTATTGGTGGTTCTTTGATCTTCCTCAACCATAGCCTTCTGTATCCCTGATAGGGCTGAATGGCAACTCTCTGATGAGAAAGGGTTGCAAATGACAGCTAGGTATATTGGAGACCAAAACCCTAGAGTTCTATTTATACTGGGTTATTAGTACCCATTAAACCCTGAAGGCCCAAGTAAAATAGATAGTATTGGTTTTATTCTCATTAGGCCCAAACCGATAAGTAATATTGACTTATTCCTTTTATTATTTAAACCAATAGTGAGACCACTTTATGTAAGTCAAAATTAAAATAGCTAATATAATTATACTTTATTATATATATGTATATAGCCCACAAAATAGATTAAGAAAATAAATTTTTCTAACAATCTCCCACTTGGGCTATACATATATATCATCCCAAAATAATCATATCTCATAAAACTTTATGTGCACTTCCTGAATGCTATTTTCCTTGATTACTTTAGCAATGTGGTCTATCTCATAAATCAGTCATGGAACTATCGCAGCTTTTACCAGATTAGAGTCACGACTAAACCACGATAATCACCATAATAATTTACTCAATGACATAGATCAAGTTTGGATGAGAAAATTTGGAAATTACATACTAAATGATCTTATGCATGTCTATTTCCAACTGGTCCAACTTTATTAAACTTTATGAGATCAAAACAAGTCAGAGTGGAAAACAAAATTGAATACTTTACTTGTGCAGAAATATCTATATTCGTAAGTTTGTCCAAACTATATGAGCAACCAAATACACATTCCCACTGAAACAACATATCATAAAATGATATGACACCCATATGAATAATATCTACATGAAAGACCATGGGTGTTTGTTTCTTACTGAATAAATATTCATGCAATCAAATGGAGTTTGTGCCAATATGCTCAATAAACACTTAAGCACTCTGAACTCTTTTATTAGTCAATAAATTTAAAAAATTAAACTACTAATGCATTATCACAAAATAACACAAGTGGTCTTTCAAATCTATATCCGTAATTTGTGATGAGTGTTTATAGTTACCTGATTGGTCTTCTAAAGGCGATTTATATTAAAAATGCTTCAGCGGAAGGAGTAATAACTAATAAGTGTTTTCCTCAACACTTTTCAAAAGAACTCCTCCAATGAGCGTATCAGTATATCTGCAATAGATCAAAATTTTTCTTGACATCTAATAAAGTCAGAATATGAGTACCTAATGATCTTTAACTTTATTTTCTGACTTCACATGTGTGAACATATAAAATGATCCACTCTTAACTTGTACAAATATTTACCAAAAAATTTCAACAGTGTATACAATAACTATAAGTGTACAAATTAAGTATTCTCTAGATTATTGCTGAAACATTGAAAAACTTTATGCACTTTGAACTTTAATTTATAACTTCCTTGAGGCACCTAATGAGACTATATTTGTCTCCCTTAGAATGGAGGGTATATAAATTTATTTGCAAGTTTGCATGCCAAGTTCTTTAAAGGTCTCACGACATAACTCTTTTGTGGTAATCCAAAAGTACTTTGAAAATAATCTCAATGTATACAAATTCCTAAGACAAAAGATGTATGCTACAGACACACAAGGCAAACGAAATATACTTATTCCCACTAAACTGACATATAGGCATCAAATATAATTATCTCAAAAGTGATCGTATGAGATAATACTCCCACTGAACTAGTATATATTCATCAACCATATTTATCTCAAAAGATTGTACGAGATAATAATTTGATGAAATATGAATATTGATATTAGAAAGTTTGCTTGAGTCCATAGATAGAATTCTCTAATTTGCAATCCATATTATTATTGTATCTTGTGACACAATTTTATGATGCAAAATATCAATTGTCTCAACATTGCTATTGAGAAACAATTCCTTATATCTATCTACTGCAACTGTAACTCGAGAACAAAATATAACCTTAATGCCATTATAATCTTAAATGAGTCTTTCAAGAAACCGAGAGAAAAGTCTCTTCGTATCTAGGACCTTACTTTTGAGATAAGTCATTTACAACAATGTATACTTTATATCCACATTACCTTTAGGTAATGAGATAAGCATGTTGTTATCTTTAATGAACTTATACTCTTTACTTACAGCATCAGTACATAATATTCTACATACTTCTTTAAACTTTAATGGATATTATTAATGACAATTTGTTCTTGAGGATCGAGTTGAGTTGTCTTTATAATAATCTATTGACTATCTTCCCTCCAAACTCAATATCCTCAAAGAAATACTCAACTTTTTATCTCCAAAAGTATTTAAATGTGAGATCCTAAAAGAGTAAGTACCTAAAGTGGTATAAGATTATACAAAATTTGAAACTTTAGCAAGAGTATAAACTGCAATTTTCAATACTTTTTCCCGAACAATTCTCGTAACAAGGTATAAGTAATTATACTTCACTTAAATGAGATAGAACTAAAGTATCATCTACAAAAGCTACTAACTAAAGATACCATAGGTTATTTCAAAATAAAGAAATTTATACCAAAAGATGTATATGTCTGAACTTGTAAATAAAAGAGAAGAAAATATGTCTATTTTTTTATAATATAGAGTGGTCATATATATTTGTAATTGACATAAAATATCTGAAGTTGCCATAATAGAAACAAAATCAAATGATGTATAAGACAAATATATATCATGTTTATTCTTGCAAATTCAAACAATATATGATAATAACGGAAACCTACTAATAAAAGAAAGCAGTGAAGACAATTGCATTGAATGTGTAAATTCTTGTTATTCTTCCAACTATCAGAATAGTAACTATATATACAAGAGAGTCATTGTAAAATCAAATCTTTCCTAGTTATGCCAAATCTATAAGATCCTAATAGAATGCAAATTGTGTACCAAATCTACAAGATCCTAACGAAATGAGAAAATGGTGAAGTAAATCAATTAGAATATATTTTCTTTCATGGGGCTGTTTGTGAATTATTGTCTATTACGCCCCCGCAAGCTGGAGGGTGGAAAGTATTGTGAACTCCCAACTTGGACAGATTCTTGTTGAATGGCTGAGGTGACAATGGTTTGGTGAAAATGTCTGCCAACTGACCAGAAGAGGAGACTGGAAGTAACTTCAATTCACCACTCCGGCTTGAGCCTTCTGGCGTACAAGGTGACAATCTACCTCCAAATGTTTGCTTCTTTCATGGAAGACAAGATTGGCGGCAATATGCAATGCGCTTTGATTGTCGCAATATAGCACCGGAGGGCGATCACAAGAAATCTGAAGAACTTTCAATAAATTCAAGATCCACTGAAGCTCACATGTAGTGTTTGCAAGAGCTCGATACTCGGCTTCGGTAGAAGAGCGGGCCACTGTGGTTTGCTTCTTTGTTTTCCAAGAGATCAAAGAGCTTCCCAAAAAGAAACAAAAACCGGTTAAAGAGCACCGAGTGTCAGGACAGCCGGCCCAATCTGAATCGCTAAATCCAAATAGCCGAATAGAAGAGTTTCTTGGAAAGAAGAGGCCTTGTCCTGGACTATTCTTGAAGTATCGGAGGACACGTAGTGCAGCATGGTAATGAGTTTGTGTTAGGGAAGCCATGAATTGACTAAGCTGCTGGGTGGCATACATGATGTCAGGGTGAGAGGTTGTCAAGTAAATAAGACGACCGACAAGGCAGCGATAGACAAATGGGTCAGATAGTAAGGGAGCATCATCTTGAAAAAGCTGTGTACTGCTATCCATAGGAACTGAAACAGGTTTGGCAGCCAACAGACCAGAATCATTCAATAAATCTAAACAATATTTATGCTGAGATAATGCAATCCCCTGTGAAGAGTGGGCAACCTCAATTCCCATAAAGTATTTAAGAGTGCCTAGATCCTTTATCCTAAAATGACTATCCAATGTTTTTTTGATGGCAGCAATTTCAAATATGGAATTCCCAGTAACAACAATATCATCAACATACACGAGTAAAATGCAAACTTCACTGCCCACAGCTTTAATGAATAAACTATAATCAAAACAGTCTGTTGATACTCACAAGAGAGAAGAAGAAGGGAAAGCTTCTCATACCAAACACGGCTAGATTGGCGCAAGCCATAGATGGACTTAAGTAGCCGGCAGCATTGGTTTGGTCTATTAGGGATGAGGCCGGGAGGCAAGGCCATGTAAACTTCTTCCTGCAAGTCACCGTGCAAAAAGGCTTTATTAACATCCAATTGTTGAATAGGCCAATGCTTGAGTGAAACAAGCTTTGTAAACCCACTTACAACCAATGGGTTTAACATGGGAAGGACGATCAACTAAGCTCCAAGTCTAATTTAATTCCAGAGCAACAAGCTCTTCTTTCATGGCAGTTCTCCATTGAGGCAAAGAATTAGCTTCCTGAAATGTCTTGGGCTCACAATCAGAATGCAAAGATAAAATAAAGCTTTTGTGGCTTGAAGAAAAAGAAGAGAGAGACAATACTGTGGACAAAGGGTAGCGGCACCAAGAAGATGACAGATTAGGAGAGGTGAGAGATGAACCACAAAAGTAATCGGAGAGGCGGACATGGATGCAGGTTTGACGCTGGCTACGAAGAGGTGGAGGAAGGGATTGGACAATAGTGGTTGTGGTGGATTCAGGTTGACTTGATGGGGATGGTTGTGACGAAGAAGACGAGTTGGGTGAAGGAGTGATAGAAGAAGATGTTGTGGTTTCTGGAGAAAAGATGGGGTCAGGTATAGTGGTAGAAGGTTCAGGAGATATCAAAATGGGTGAGGTTGGGTCAATGGGGAGTGATGGAGGCCTAATAAGGAGGGAAATTGAAGTAGTATCTAATGGGTCATTAATTAGGGATGGTGGTACTGTGTTTGGGCTTGTAAATGCATTTGGGTTTTGATTAGAGGATTGTGGTGCAAAGGGAAATGATTGCTCATGAAAGGCAACGTTCCTGGAGATGGAAAAATTTTTATTATCAATGGAATATACTGTATAACCTTTGACATTTGAAGAAAAACCAAGAAAGATGGCCTTTTGTGCTCTTTGATCAAATTTTGAGCGATGAGCTACCAAAGTTGAAACATAGCACAAACATCCAAAGACTTTAATTTCATTGTAATTGGGTGGATGATGAAATAAAATCTCAAAAGGAGTTTTAAAATCAATACTAGATGAGGGGACACGATTGATCAAAAACACTGCATGATGAACGGCATATGACCAAAAATGGAGTGGTAAATTTGATTGAAACATGAGGGCGCGAGCTACATTTAAAATGTGTTGGTGTTTTCGCTCTACCCGACCATTTTATTGAGGGGTTTCAACACAACTCTTTTGATGAATTATTCCTTGGGAAGAGAAAAAATCATGCAAGAACAAAGAAAATTGTTGAGGGGTTTCAACACAACCCTTCTCTCACTTTACCCAAACCAATCATCTTCAAATTGTCCGGTGCCTGTAGAACACAAGAAAATTGAGAGAAAGTAAGTTGACATTTGAGAGTGGATGTGAGTTGAGAAACAGAGATTAAATTGAAGTGAAAATGAGGCAAATAGAGAACATTTGTAGTATTAGAGATGCTGAAAATTGAACAACCCCTTTGTAATGGGTTGTGACTTGAGATCCATTAGGCATGTGTACAAGAATGGGTTTTATTTTTGTATAAGAAGTGAACCATGATAAATGAGATGCAATATGATCAGTGGCCCCAGAGTCAATTATCCATGCATCAGAAAAATTCATTTGGGCTGAAATATGGTTTAATAGAAAGAGTTTGTAAAGAACAAAGAAAATGAGTACTTGGGCTTGATTGAGGCCCAGTGTGAGAAGAAGAAACTTTATCACTGTTTTTGCATTCTTGACTATGAGATTCAGCATGCTTCAAAAAGGCCATGAGAGTTGAGTGTTGGGCTGGAGTTAAACTCAAACTTGGTTCAACAGGGTCCTTAGTTGCAACCCTATCATGTTGCTTCTGATTGCAAGAGGGGAGAGAAGATGCGGCGGCGGCGGCATTGTTACGTTCATGGTACCGTGGTCTTCCTGGGTGGCGCGGGTGACCGGGTGGGTACCCGTGCTTCCCATAGCACACCTCAATGGTGTGGCTGGTTCTCCCGCAATATGTACAGACCTTCGACGAGCTTCCGACATGGCTTCTTCCTGTTGGTGGCCGCGATCCTCGACCATGACCGGAAGCGGGATGACGGTTTTCGGTGGTGGCAACGAGAAGCTTTGGGTCGTCAAGAATGCCAGAAGTGATCTGGAGCTGTCTCTCGTGTTGGATAACCATCGCAAAGACCTTGTTCACTAGCAGCTGTGGGTCAATGAGGAGCAATTGTGAGCGAACCACAGAGAACCTTTCATCGAGCCCCTTGAGGAATCTGATAATGAAGTCTTGTGGGCGGTAAGTATTGGCCGGACAGGCGCAGACCGGGAGTGGACGAGTTTTCTCAAGTTCCTCCCAGAGTGTTTTCAGTGAAGTATAGAAGTCTGTGATGGAGAGGTTCCCCCGTTTCAGTGCGTAAATGCGTAGGAGGTCAGACTGAGAGAAGCGTTCACAGAGATCAAGCCAAACTGAAGAAGCTGTGGTAAGGTAGATGACACTTTGAGTGATGGATGGTGAAAGAGAGTGAAATAGCCATGAGAGAACGAGATTGTTGCATCTCTCCCATGCTGAGAACAAAGGGTCATCAGAAGAAGGTGAATGTATTGTACCAGTAAGAAAACCATACTTGTTTTTCGAAATGATTGCCATGGAGAAGGACCGTGACCATGAATGGTAGTTGTTTCCGGTTAGGACTGGTGTGACAAGAACAGAGGTGGGACTCTCACTTGGGTGAATGTAGAAAGGACTGGTATGGTTTAAAGCGGGCTTAGCTAAAGACTCATCCATGGTGACACAGATAGAGGATGAAGGTGATGACTGATACCATAATAAAAGAGAGCAGTGAAGACAATTGCATTGAATGTGTAAATTCTTGTTATTCTTCCAACGATCAGAATAGTAAATATATATACAAGAGAGTCATTGCAAAATCAAATCTTTCCTAGTTATGCCAAATCTATAAGATCCTAATAGAATGCAAATTTTGTACCAAATCTACAAGATCCTAATAGAATGAGAAGACCGTGAAGTAAATCAATTAGAATATATTTTCTTGCATGGGGCTGTTTGTGAATTATTGTCTATTACCTACTATATCAAGTAATCTTTCTCTAAGTTATCAACGTCCAAGAGGATGAATCTTTTAGTATCATTTGGCTTTATATAACTTAGAGAATTCTTTATAGACAAATCAGGAATAGAATAACCAAAATCTATTCACTATGTATGTCATATTATTGAAATCAAATTGAATTCCAAATCAAAACAAATTATAAATGTGTCGTTCTTTATACAGTTAATGTGATATTTGACACAATCTCCCTTAATGTTTTGAGTACTTGCAAAAGAAACAGTTAAATTCTTTATTTATCTTTATTGCTCCTTTTGAGATATATCATGTGTAGTTTATGAATCGTTATTACTTTGCAAATCCATATGTTTAAGGATACCTACCCAAGTGAGTACTTTTATCCTTTTCTTACTTTAACATTTTCTCTTATTGCACACAATGATGATTATTTATCTTTTGCCAGTTGCAACTTGATAACTAACTTAAAGTGATTAAGTTGTGCTAAAAGAATAATCAAAACTAAATGCAGAGAATGTCATCAGACAATAGTAACTTTAGTGCATTTAGGTTCGAAATAAGATAGGACTTTTACAGGAATATACTCCCTTATAATTTCTATAATGCCTCATTGAAACCAAGTTTGATTAATATCGCACTTGTTTCAACCTTATAGTCTTAATAAAAGTGCTTTCTATTTCTTACAGAAATTCCTTCGCAGCAGCAACAATCTTTTGGAATTTCATACTTTATGATCGTAAGACTTATGCAATTTAAACAATCTCACTTTTGAAAGTTTATCTATGAAGAGATGAGATTGTATAATCCTTAGTGCAAAGTTTAGATCCATATAGTAAAGAATGACAATTGTCTTCTTCAATTCCAGAATTATCAATTCTATTTATTAATAAATAGACTGAAATTGGCTGATAGAACTTCAAAACAAAATGTTGACACAAGTTTTATACAATAGTGTGAGCCCATCATGAACACCTAGCACAACATTAATATTTAGTCTTTGGACAGAAATATTAACTTGTAAGTGGCATTCTTAGCGCAGTAATCAAACATTGACAATAAATCTTGTCAAACAATAAGTCTATCTTTGGACAGATTCACTATTCACATAGAACCAAATAATTATCACATGTTTATTACCTTAAGTATTTATGTAATTTGGCCAAATACAGAACTTCCTTTGGGCCGATTTGTACTCGCATAAATTACATTCATATAAATTCCTTTAGTGCGGCTTGCCAAATATTCTTATAAAATTCTGTCAAATAATAAGTCTATCTTTGGATAAAATCATTATTCACATGGAAATTTAAGAATTACACGTATTTATTACCGCATGTCCGCATGTATTTTCTATTAATTGACCAAACATCAACCTTCCTTTGGGCCGATTAGTGATTGCATAATTAAATAGAAAATAAGAATAATGTTCAATAATTATTATTTGGCCAGACAATAAACTTCCTTTGGGCCGATTATTGTCCGCATAAATTAAAAGTATTAAGTCATTCTTAATTACCCAATTGTAGTAATTCAGCCAAATATAGATCTTCCTTTGGGCCAACCAATATTTGCATGAATTACGAAATAAATATTCTTAATATTTTAAAATAAATTAATTTTCACAAAAGAGGCTACTTTGGTAGCATAATGTTCAACCAATTTATTCCAAAATAAAACCTTATAAAATAGATGGGTATAATATTTCAAATTGTTACTAATTTTTTATGTAACAAAACCAAATGCTTATACATCAAAACAATAAGACACAATATAACAATCACATAATATTCTGTATTCTCAGTAGTTATACATATATTTTCTGAGTAACAAAACTGAACTCCCAATATGCTTTAAAGGAATCAAGTTCCAAAGAAAACATGTACAACATCAACTAATTATGAATTAAATATTCATATCTTTTGATCTTACCAAATAAATAAATAAATAAAATATGAATAGGTATATAAGTACTCTGAAATTTATTTATTTATTTTAACTTTATATTAACTGAATCTATATTCATAAACAACATACTTTTGGATCAGACAACAAAATGAATATAGATGAACTTTCGCCCAAACCAAAATATATAACAAAATAAGGGCACTTAATGCATAATATAAACCATACATATATAAAATCATAATCCGAATTGAAAATATATGTATAAATATGCAATCATAAATTTTAATGAGAGGCTCATATTTAGTAACAAATAATATGTATAACCACTCAAAACTAATTCTTATTTATACATATACTCATTATGTACTCAAGAAAGAAAAAAATTTTCTAACACCAAATTAATGGCACACATAATCAAATTCAAAAGAATCACTATACAAATATTACTTAAGTAATATTTTAATTTTAAAATATAATTAATCTTTATACCAAATATATATTTCCCAACTTAATAGCAAGAATCCTTTCACTGACACGCTATTAAGCTTTTTAGCAATTCACCTCATCACCGAATGCTTGATTTACTCAAGCTCCAAAATAAGGTACTTAAATAAGGATTCTTAATTTACCAGCATATAATTATGGTCTCTACGAGCAAATCATAAATCCTTATTTTTAGCCAAAGGAATAACATCATACAAATATAAGTAGAAGAACTATTATGATGAATCCCATATGTCCGCATATTATCATATTAAAACAGTAATAATAATAAATAAATCATCTTGGATATAAAATCAAATAAGCAAAGGTAGGATTCACTCTTTAAGATAAACTGAAGATGCACCAATCAATCAAGTAACTCACAAATTGTGCACAGATGCGGAAGCAAATAATGAAATAATTCAAACTAGGAATGTATGATGTTTTTCCCTTAAAATAAAACAAACAAGGAAATTCCCTTTGGTTGTAGTAATTCTTTATTATTGAATCAATATTAACGTTGATTTTCAATAGACAATTTGCGGATAAATTTGTATATAAGGAGGAGAAATCCATATCAAGATCTAATTATATATAACATAAATTTATAATTTTTCGATGATTCAATAACATATGGCTCTGATACCACTTGTTGGAATTCTTTGGATTCCTAAACCCTAGGACCATCCATGTTAAATCATTAAGAAATTAGATACTTGAGTGCGAAAGCGTACCTGAATGCATAAGCATGATTCTTGATCTTGATTTGTTGTTCATAATCTTATTGGTGGTTCTTTCATCTTCCTCAACCATAGTTTTCTGTATTCTTGATAGGGCTGAATGGCAACTCTCTGATGGGAAAGGGTTGCAAATGACGGATAGGTATATTGTGAACCAAAACCCTAGAGTTCTATTTATATTGGGCTTTTAGTACCCATTAAACCCTGAAGGCCCAAGTAAAATAGATAGTATTGGTGTTATTCTCATTAGGCCCAAACCGGTAAGTAATTTTGACTTATTCCTTTTATTATTTAAACCAATAGTGAGACCATTTTATGTAAGTCAAAATTAAAATAGCTAATATGATTATACTTTATTATATATATATATATATGTATATAGCCCACAAAATAGATTAAGAAAATAAAATTTTCTAACAAAACATGTTTGCAAGAACTGAAAAATTTGATTCTCATGAATTTGGGTGATCTTGGAAGAAAGGAGATTATAAGACTAATGTATAGGATGTCAGTTGCGGTAGCAAATTCGTTTGTTTATCAAAAAATGCAAATACAAACAGACACAAATGCGTCAATGATGCTCTCCTACCACCGTGGTATTGCTAGTGTGTTTGCAGTTGAGATTTGTGTACAGTTGAAAGATGTCGATGCCAGTTCTCCAACCATGTTGAACCTGGGGCGGGATTTAATATCAGTGAAGGTGCCCGGATGCCATCAAAGCGTACATGGACAGTGTTGTTTGCCTTGTCAAGGAAAAGAACGCCGCCGAGGGGATACATGATATAACATCGCGCATATTGCATCGAAATATGCTCAGATACATAAAGCGGCATGTCTTGTAGCCGTGATCGAAGCCATTTGAGCTTGATATTGTACTTTGTGGTTCCCACGTGCCCAATGGGAACCACTCCTAGTAGTTCGTAACATCACTCCCATATATCCTTGTTAAAGAACTCACCCTGTGATCTCAAAGTCCCACTAACGGGAGCCCCATAAATCTAACACCTAAGTGTAGCGCAACATTCTCAAGGGTAATAGTGCATCCCCCCCACGGCAGATGGAAGGTATGAGTTTCGGGCCACCATCTTTGAACAAGGGCTCTTGTCGTTATGGGTGATACATGATAGAACCCGGAGCGTCTTAGGTAAGGTGTTTTCATAAGACGTCTGGCATCCATTAACGGATCAGAGAAGTTTCACAGAAAGACATCTACCAATATCCCGTAAGACTCTAGCACGTGGGTTGGCTGCAACATATAATCAGCATATATTGAATTAAAAAATACTACACCAAAAATTTGAGAAAAAATAAGAGACATGATAATAATAACACAAATAATAACAATAATAAAAGAAATAACATAATAATAATAATAATAATAATAATAATAATAATAATATTATTATTATTATTATTATTATTATTATTAATCTAGGTGTACCGTTGTACACATCCGTACACACCATTTAGCAATACGAAAAAACGTAAACATTAGGACGAAATAACATGTAGTATTACCGTAATAATAATAATAATCATATGGTTAAGTAAAAAAAAAAGGATAACTATTATTTTGGTCCCTAAGATTTTACTCGAAATTAAAAACAACTTCGTCCTCTTTCTTGTTTAAAATGGTCCTCAATTTTTTTTCTTGTTTAAAATGGTCCCTAAACTTTAAAATTGATTTAAAATCATACTTTCATTTTTTTATTACCAAAATACCCTTAATTAACTCTCATAACCCTTATTTTCTCTCTCTTTCAAAAACCCATCTCTCTCACCATCGTCTCTCTCATCACTAGCCTCAACAAACCCTAATCCTCGTCGTTGTGCCGCCATCCACCATCCTTCATCATCTGCGCTATGCCGTCACCACCACCATTTCGTCGCCTTCCTTTATCACAGTACATCTCGACCACTCCTTCCTCGTCGCTCTCCCCACTGCCTTGCCGCCTCGCCGTCTTGTCGCCTTAATCTGCAGGAATGAAGGATGCATCACATACCCGTTTTGATGCCTCTATTTTGACATCTAGTCGGTTATCCTCGTGGTTCTTATCCATCATCGTCTTGCTGTCATGTGCCTTGTTGCGTCGCCGTCTCGCTGTCATGTGCCTTGTTGCGTCGCTGTCTCGCCATGGTTTTCCTCCTTAGTTATATTCCAAATCTGTGAACCCTTTCTAATGTTTTGTTCTTCTAAGTTCTTTTTCTCTCTTTTTTTTTATCATAGGCAGAGGCGAAATGGCCAACTCACCGTTGGTCCAGGCGAAGTGGCTGCAGCAATTCACTGCTGGCGTTAGCTAAATGGATGCATGATTGTCAGATATTACTTCGCCCACAGTTTCGGCGAAATGGAGGCCAAATCCAACTCGCTTTCAACTTCGGTGACATGGGGAAGCGTAATTTGAGAAAAAAAGTGCTTGTTGTGCATTCTGTGAAATAATGCTTTTTTGATTCGTATTTAAATAAAAAATCCAACATAATAAGATGTAAAATGACTAAAAAACATATACTAGAAATTAATTAATAAGGATATTTAAGGCATTTCAACTAGTTCGAGAAATTTTGAAATGTAAAATTACGTAAACGGCTACAATATATGTTATCTAAATAAGAGTATTTTAGGTATTTATTTTTTCTCGGGGATTCGGGGATGGGGCCGGAGATTCCCCGCTTGGATCCCCGCCATTGCTTCGGGGGGATTTTGCCCCCTATTCCCGTCTTCACAGGGAAAATTCCTCGCCTTCCGATCCCCATTCGAAATGTTCCTTATGAGAATTCTCGTGATTTGGAAAATTTTGACACCTCTTATCTCATATAGCATTATTCTGTCTCTATATTCTATTTTAAGAGATTTTTTTTTTGTGTCTGTAAGAGATTTTTTATTTGGATCCTCATATTTTGAATTTATTAGCTACACTAACTTAAATTTACTATTCACTAAAAATTTCTCTATAAAAATTTGTGGTAGACACTAGGAATGGATTGACACGTGTGAGGCACATATAGGCATTTCAAGCCGTCCAAAATCCAAAAGAAAAAAAAATATTTAAGCTCTTGACTCCTTAAAAATTATATAAATTCACTCTTAATTTTTTTGGAAAATACTTAACAACTTTTGATCTTTAAAAAATGGTACAATTAAACTCCTTTAATAGTTTAATTAGTTAAAAAAATAAAAATTGTTAATAGAATTTTTTATAAAATCATTTTCAAGATGAAAAATGAGAACCATAAACATTTTCTTTAAGAGTTACGTAAGTAATTTTTATTTCTTTTAGTTGAGTCAACCTAGAGCTTGATTGTACTATTTTTTTAAAGATGAAGAATTATTAGATATTTCACAAAAGTTAAATATGAATTTGTTCGATTTTTACACCCTTTTCCCATATCTAAATACTCAAATCCAAAACGAAAAGTCTAGGTGTACATAGATTTTTATCCATAAATCAGCCATAGTTAATCTTGTCCAATTTATTTTAATTTTTAGTTAGTTTATTCTCCTATGTTTTAGGATAGAATCTATATGTCTATATGTGTTCATCATTTTTTTTTATTGTTGAAACTACTCATATTTGAAAATGATGAACTGCAATCGAAGAGCATTAATATATAGCTAATCTAACTGATTCATTTGTTTTTTGAATTTAATTTTTAAAAAATTCATATATACACATGGGTTCAAATTTTGAATACATGTATTCTTTTCTTTTAATTATCAATTACATGTCCTCTATTTCCTCGAGTAAACTTATTTTTTAGTTTTATCTTTTTTATTCATGTTTAATTGAAACTTTCCTTTTATTTTTATTTTATTTTATATTTATTTTTGTAACATGACTTCAAGCACCATTTTTATTTGATCTTTTCGGTACTTTGCATGTGTATCTCATCTATAATTTGACTTTTTGGTAACTATCCTTCATGTAACTATATGTTGATTTATTTTTATATTCCTTCATTTTATATTTAGTTAGAAATAAATATTTATTTATGTATATGCTTATTACTTAAGATTGCATAGAATTCAATTTTCAATGTGTTAATAATTTATTTTATCGGTTATTAAGTTATTTTGGATGTGTCTTGAAGATTTGATTTATTATAAAAAATATTATAAGTCTCATATGTATTTTTAATTTATTTTTTGTTCAATTATTTTTTTTAGATGTGTTTATAACTTATTTTGTGTGTTATTATATTATTTTAAATGTGTCTAAAATAATCGATATTTGAAAATGCTTTTTATTTTTCCAATTTTAAACACATCTAAAATAAAATATTGAAGATTTGAAGATATATTGTTCTACGAACACATCCAGAAATTATTGAGAGTTGTCTCTTTTTTAAACTAATTAGTTAAATGCATATGTTTTTATATTTATTTTGTCTAGTGTAATTTGTGTAAATTTTTTATAAGTTTATACAAGGTTATCATAGTATCATTATTTGTTTTTATTGTAATTTGAAAATTTATGAGTTTGTTATGTTTTTAAATTTTGAATTTAGTTAGAATTATTTTTTTGTTAATATATAAATTGAAAAAGTGGATGTGTCTATTTTAAATTTAAAATTAATTTAAAATAAATTATTATTGTTAGTTTAAAATAGGAAAAAGAATTAAAAAAAATATTTAAATATATATTTTTTTTGTTATATTTAAGATATGTTATAATATATGGATGAGTGAAGGAACAAATTGTATGTATACTTAGTGTACTGAATCCAAAATAGATTTTCGAAGCGAGGAACTAGTAATAGTAAATTAGATTTTAGTTACTAAGTTAAAGTTATAGGGCATCATGATTCATGAACATGATTAGATTTTAAATTCAAATATTTATTGACTAAGACTAACTAATACCAGTAATATCAGTCTCTCACTCCCAAGTCCCACCCCTTCACATTCACATTCACATTCACATTCACTCACACATAATCAGCAGAGAACAAAGAAACACAAGAATGCAGAAAACCACGCCACTCAGAAAACCACACTCTTCCACCTCCGATCTCTTAACATGGTCCGAAACTCCTCCGCCGGAGACCGCCGCCACCGCCCCCGCCTCCGCCACCCGCTCCCGCCAGGTTCACACATTAATCCACTACTCTCTCTCTCTCTCTCTCTCTTTCTCTCTCTCTCTCTCTCACCCTCTCATCTTTGATTTTTTGAAACTTTCATTTTTCTTTTTTGTAATTTTCTCTTGGCTTCGTTTGCATTGTTCTTTTTTTTTTCAGCCTTCGGATAGAATAAGCAAGGTGCTCCATGGAGGCCAGCTCACGGAGGAAGAAGCTCAGACTCTTTCAAAGAGGTAAATAAAAGCATTCTTCGTCTCAGATCAGATCTGTTTCTATCTCCTTTTTTTTTTTATTTCTTCGTTTTCTGATCTGATTCTGTATATGTTTGTTTTGCTGCACCGATCTGTTTTTGGAAACTGTTTAAACAAAAAAAAAAAAGAAGTAAACTCTGTAGGAGCTGAGCTAGGAATTTTTTTAAAAAAAGAAAAAGAAAATGCGTTGCTGGTTGTGTGATGAAAATGATGGAGTGATAAATTTAAGCTCATAACAGGTTCTACATTTTCTGTGATTTGTTAGTAAAGAAAACGTTGATTCATTTTTAATAAATTAAAGCATATCTTCTTTTCTTTTTCCCAAGTTAGTTGCTGTTTTTAGGGTTTAACGATGAGTAGAACATTGAAAGGTTTTGTTACTCCTTGTGCATGTGTGCTGCAATCTGATTTGTGTTATGAAAAAAATGGCGATATTGTGACTTGTTAAGTCTTTTGGTGCTTTTACGTTTCCTTTTTTTTTTTTCTTTTTATTTACTAGTTTGAAAGTTTTGTGAAAAGAAATTATGTAAAACAACTTTTTGTTCCGCCATTTTTTTTTTCATTTTCCTTTCTTCATAGAGCTTTGAAAAAGGAAATACAAAGTGGCATTTAAAAAAAAAATTCAGAATGAAAAGAAGAGAGAAAACCAAAGGTCCCCTGTTATCAAAACTCAAAACTAACCTCACATTGTGCATCTCTCAGCAAACCATGCTCAGGGTATAAAATGAAGGAGATGACTGGAAGTGGTATATTTTCGGGCAATGCCGGAGATTCGGCATCAGAAGCCAGTTCTGCAAACTCGAATAACAAAACGAGCATACGCATATATCAGGTATGCTTAACATAATTTTCTTGGCCTGTGCCACATTTTTGTTCTTGTGAGCCTTTCTGAAATTTTGAATTGAATCCCATAGTGACAAC
Organism: Stylosanthes scabra; assembly: GCA_036250425.1. NCBI lineage: Eukaryota > Viridiplantae > Streptophyta > Magnoliopsida > Fabales > Fabaceae > Stylosanthes > Stylosanthes scabra. Next base: position 20,785 of record JASCZI010272203.1, read on the forward strand.
AATGTTCTTATTTTTTTAAGCAAGCACTGAATGGAGTTAGTCAGATATCATTCAGCACTGAAGAAAGCATTTCGCCTAAGAAGCCTACCTCTATACATGAGGTCGCAAAGCAGCGTGAGCTGAGTGGGACATTGCAAAGTGAATCAGACTCAAAGATTAAGAAGCAAATTTCAAATGCCAAGACCAAGGAGCTCAGCGGAAATGACATATTCGGCCCTCCTGAAATTGTGCCTCGGAAAGTGGTGGCTGCACGCACTTTAGAATCGAAGGAAAGCAAAGACATGGGAGAACCTCTTCCAAGAAATGTCCGAACATCAGTTAAAGTTTCCAATGTAAGTGTTTTTTTGCTTCTGAGAATGAAAAGAATAGTATTGGTTCATTTTATATTGGGTGAAAAGCTAAAGAATTGTGATAAAAAAAAGTGGAATGGTCTAGTTCTCTGCAGAGATAATTAACTTTAGCCTTTCATGGTGCACCAACTTTTTACTTTCTGTTGTCCAGAAATGCAGTATTCAGTTGAAGATCATATTTGTTATCTAGTTATGGCAATAATTTCAGTTAAGATTTTACTCAAGGATTGTGAGAATCATAATGCAGTTCTAGCTCATTAGTAGTAATACAAGTTACTTATTTGGACTATTAAATTGGGTTGAAGTCAGATTGAATGAAAGTGCATTATACATTCGGACTTCCATCAGTTTGTCTTATTATCGTGAAAGTTCCCATAATTTAGTTACTCTTACTAGAATCTGTATTCTGAGAGAACTTTAGTTAGTTTTACACATTCCTTTCTTTTTGTGGGAGTGATTTGATCCAACTTCATGTGCTTTTTCCTTCCTGCAATGTAAATGTGGGGGATTTTTTGGGTGAAGAGTGAATATTTATGCTAAACATGGTAATCTTCACTCTTCACTGAAAGATACAATGCACCATAGCATTACCCGTAAATGTGGCTATGACATTTTCAGCTGAAATATTCTAGTCCTGAGTTGTTGAAAAGAGAGCTCTTAGTTGCATTTGTTGTTGTTAGTATTAATATTATTAGAGTTTTTCTCTTCAGTTGTTCATCAACCCATATTGCTCTATAGACCATACTAATTATGAACACGACTGCATTTTTTTTTCACATCCTTTTTCATTGTTCTTTTTCTGTAGCCTGCGGGTGGCCAAAGTAACATCTTATTTGGTGAAGCGCCGGTTAAGAAGACGGCTAAGAAGATTCACGATCAGAAGTTTGCGGAGCTCTCGGGTAATAACATCTTCCAAGGAGATCTTCCTCCAGGATCAGCAGAAAAGCATCTGAGCCGAGCTAAACTGAGAGAAATCAGTGGCAGTGACATATTTGCTGCTGGAAAAGCAGAAGTCAAAGACCCTGTTCGTGGTGCACGCAAACCCCCTGGTGGAGAAAGCAGCATTGCCTTGGTCTAAATTTCTAGAATACATTTTCGGAAACGTTTCAAGTGTACTATGGTTCCAAGTATTCTAATGTCTTTTAGAATGCTTGGAACCACATTTGAAAGGCTTCTTATATTTATATTTTGTAATGTTGTACCATTACTTTGATGTAGGCATTGTAGAAATATTTGGTATCTTAACTCAGGTTTTTTCTTTTAGAAAGGTTTGTGTGTTTTGATCATGAAGCCTTGTTCTTAGTAGGTTTGAGGATATTCCAACTATGAAGTATGGATGTGAGACGAATCTTAGTTTTAATTTTCATCAATTGATGAATGATGGAACTGGTAGTATTTTGATAGTATAATATAAGATATACCAATCGAAAATTTATAACTAAATAAATATATTATTTTATGATAACATGAAAAATGTAAACATCAATACAGAAAAATTCACAAAATATATAATACAACATACGCTAGCATAGATACAGTTACGCATAGTACATAAATAATATATTTCAACATAGAAATTAAAATAAAAAAAAAAGATGAGAGGTATACAGAGATATACGTAGATTAATTATGTTTCGTATATATAATATTTTAAAAAGTTAAGTATAATATTTGTGCTTTTAAATAAATATATATAAAGCATATAAATATATAAAAAATGAAAAGATTATATAAATATTAGTACATAGGATATTTTTGAAAATTTTAATAAATATTAGGGATAAAATGACATACTTTATTCTTGTCAAAACAAATTCTACGTAATATAAAATTATATAAATATGATTAAAAATGTATTTTTATTTTAAAGATTGCATATGTAATGAAAAAATCTTTTAACAAAATACAACGCCTTGGTAAATATATCCACAATTCCACATGATGCATCCGAACATACATGAAGCAGACATAGGTACAGCTGCTCGCCATGTCCTCTGTTCCTCATCCGTGAGCATCAATGGAAGGCGCAACGCGTCCCAAGACAATCATCGTACGGAATGCATGTATACTACAATCAACGTATGATTTTAATTAGTTAGAAATATTAACAAACCAAAGTAAACTGACAACTATAATAAATAAAATAAATATTTCACCGTACCTCGTTCACTCCAACTTATCCAAATCCAGTCTCATGCTAATCATACGTATCTCATGCGTATCCCTACTTTGCTGCCGCAAGCCATTCAACCTAAAATTTCATAGTGCATTGCAATAACGAACAACAACATTGAATAAGATTAAAAGCTAGGTGAGTAGTTTAAATACAAAGTTATATTAAACAATTAAGTAAAAACCATACCTTGAAGCGAGTGGGAACACGACTACATTCCTCGCATTGCTACACCACCGTGGAAACCTCTGATAAATCCATGACATCATCAGGGGTGCGCATTCGGCAATATCGGTCGTGGCTCGGTCACTGGCGCGGCATAAGCAATGATAGGTGTTACAAAGAACAACCGATCCCCATGAAAGTTTCTTGCAGGAGTCAAAGTTCGCAAGGAGAGGCAACCAATGCACAAACACCATATTGTTTGGCAGCCAGCAGCCAATCATGAGTAGGATGTAGCATCTGGCATATTGCCTGAGGATCTTCACTGGACCATTCGCAGGAGTATGCTGCACACGATCTCTGAGCCACGTCGTCTTGATGGCAGCATACTCGTTCTTTCCACCTCCTCTCGACGGAGGTCTCGCATCTAACAACTCCTCAACCATTCCTCACATGGTCTCCCATGCCACTGCTGGAAATCTCTCATGAAGCCGCCAACAGGGTCGTCGTCGGTGCGGAGACCAAAGTGGTACGCAACATCCTTTAACGTGATGGTCATCTCTCCAAATGGCATATGGAAAGTATGAGTCTCGGACCCGCGCTCGACAAATGACGAGAGTAGCAAACCATCAATGTCGAAGTCCCTCAACATCAACGAACTCTCAAAACCGGCATCCAGTACATATGGCATGATCGCCGACGGAGGGGCCACGATAACACTACTGCAACGCAGCTCTAGCAGTCATGGAACCTACAATATTGACGTAACTAAAATTTAAAACTCTGAAGCATGATTACTAATAACTTTAAACACTATAAACTACTAACACCATTCATTTTAATAATAATATAAAAAGTTTAAATTATATCCTAAACAAAAATTTCTAACATTACATTATCATTAACATTAAATAATTAAAATTTATACCCTAAACAATACATAATGGCTATCTTAAAAAATTAAAACATAATTCCTAAACATTACATAATCACTAACATTAAATAATTAAAATTTAAACTCTAAACATTACATAATCACTAGTATTAAAGAGTTAAAAAATAATTCCTAAACATTACATAATCACTAACGTAAAAGAAATAAAATTTATACCCTTAATATTTTAAATTTACTATACAAATACTAAAAATTACATATAAAATCAATGAGAGGAGTTCTTTCTTAGAAGTCCTGCGCATCAACCACGTGTGTCGTTTCAGTAAACCTATTGATGTCTGGACTATGCATTGCGGGCAGGCATTGGCCGCACCCCGCGGGTTGTCCTCGTTCACGCCCGGCAGATTGTTGCCGTCCGCGCCCTTCAGCCTGTCTCTGACCACCCCCTTGTCATCATAAAACTAGGAACACTTTTTTTACTAGAATATGAGAGTGTGATTATTTGCCAAAAAGAATATTCACTCTCAGTGCAATATATATAGCGTGTAATAAGCCAGTATCTATCCATCATAGGGCGGTATTGCAATCAATGCAATACCGGCCCATGACAGGGCAGTATTGAATTAAGGCCAATATCACCATAAGGCCGGTATTGAGGCTCTTTCTATACCGCCTTAGGCTGGTATTGATGCAAAACTTTTTAAACGTTATTTGGCCTATTATTGGTCTAAGACGATATTATATTATTTTGTGCTTAGTACCGCCTTAGGCCGGTAATAATAAGAAAATGAATTTTAAAAAATAATTTTAAAGCGTTGTATTTTGGTAAATAACATATTTTAATAAAGCGTTTAATTTAAAATAATTTTTTCTATTTGACATTGAAATATTATTCTATTTAGTATAGAAATAAATCACTTGGTTGCACTTGGTTGGCTAAAAGCACTTGATTGTGATAATAGCTTTTTCATTTATTTTTTTATACTTTATTATTAATTCATTATAATTACAATAATAATAAATACATAAAATACAAAAATCATAGCCTGAAATCCCATTTTCTTCTTCTCTTTCGTATTTCTCATTCATCTCCAATCAAGCCCCTGCCATAAAAAAAAAAAAAAAAAACCAATCTAATTAACTCTAATCTTTTTTGCTAAACCTTAAACTTCACTCCCAATTGATCCACAACAGAGGGAAAATAAATAAAAAATAGCAACCAAAAAGAAATAAATTATTTAGAATGAAGAAAAAAATCTTTTGAATTTAAGTACTATGATAACAAATGACAAAGGAATGGGCACAAAAAAAAATGAGAAAGGAATAGTTGCAAGAAAAAGCAACAGCAGATTTTGGTCTTGTATGAGAATCAAAATTAAAAGAAAAAAGCATCAAACAAAAGCAAATTGCAGTTGTAATTAAGTTAAGACTTTGAAGTTCATTGGACAAGAATCTGTTACCAAGAAAATTCTGAAGGCAACATTAAAATTTAAAATCTAAAAGCATTCTCCTTATAGAATCCTTAAGGTACAATCATCATTATTATTTTACCAAAGCAAAAAACACCAACACACTAACACAAAAAAGTGAAAGAAAACAAGAAAACGATGAGCATTTTAGTCAATTCTACATCACAATGAGCCACATCACATACTCTGTTTGCCACATTATTGACGTCTTAGTTGTTTTATTGTTGGAATAAATCGGATAAAATTGATGCAATTCACAAAATTTAGGGACAAAATTGAATTAAATTGAAATTTGAGAATAAATTTAAAATTTTTCGCAAACTTCAAGAATAAAAAGTATATTTTACCCTAAATATAAACATTTGGCGAATTTTGTGGTGCCACCTAAAAATTAGTGGTACCACATAATTATTTCTTATCAAAAAATTGTTAGGTTTATTTCTTTCGAAGGCTAAGGCCTAAGTGTCCTCTAAGAAATATTTTTTTTAGGAATGACAATATTTTTCGTATCAGCGGATATCCCTAAAAATTATCTGCGATGGGACTTAATGTGGATTTCTTAATTTCCCTATGGAAACGGGGACCCGCCCCACAAATAAACGGGACGGAGGCGGGGATTGAGGTACCCGCCCATGAAGACCTGCTAAATCCCCACCAAAGTAAAATTACATAAAATTCACACACACATATATTGGATTTGAATTTGATTACATTTATATTGAAATTATATGCTTTAATATGTTGAGTTTGTTAAAGTTTAATATCTAAAGATATTCGCAAGTATCGTATTTCGACGAAGAGAATAAACAGAGACCGTGATAGAAATGGGTCGGGGACGGGGCACAATATTGTAAACGGGGATGAAGGATTCGTTACATAGCATCCTTCTTTAAGAGTCGTCGACCCGACGGCTCCATTCTAAGGCACTTTACTCGACTCTTTGCCGGTCAAAACCCTCCACTGGTCATAACCCTCTGTAGTAGCCATTTCCGATGTCACGATGACACTTCACTTGGCCTTTTGCCGGTCAGAACCCTGCATAGGTAGCCCTTTCCGATTAGCTAACTTTCAATGAAAGCACCATTGTTACGTCACTTACAAGCAACAAGATCATGGGAGAACCATCACCACAAAAGCTAGCTCATATAGTGGGAGAGCCCAAGGCCTTATAAGGCTGTTTTTCAAGTGCTATCCCCGATGTGTGACTCGTAATATAACATCCCCCTTTCAGAGTAGGTGACCGGACGACTCCACTATATAGCACTTTGCTCAGTGTCACTTCTCTCAGCCTTTTGCTGGTCAAAACCCTCCATTGGTCAGAACCTTGTGTAGGTAGCTCTTTTCGACGTCTCGACGGCTTCACTCTACGGTACTTCACTCAGTGGCATTTCACTCAGCCTTTTGCCAGTCAAAATCCACATGAGGCATTCTATTTTCACTTCTCTTGACATGATTGAAAGAGTTAACTCTAAGTTGACCTAAAATTGATAAAGTATCAACTATGAATGTTCCAAAACAAAATTCAATTTGCTTTTCTTGTTTGAGAGCATTCACTATTTTAAAATTGTCTACTTCAAAGATTATATTATTTAAATAAGGAAAAATATCAAAACTACCCATAAAATTTTCGGACGCTGACAAAATTACCTATGAAAGAAGAAAACTAAATTTCTACCCATCAAAGACGGGTTCCGTTTGTCAAATCTACCCAAACGTTAACTTTCTGTTAACACTGTTAAGTATATGTGCCATGTGTGATGTTATGTGATGAGTTGGAAAATTAATATTAAGTTATAATTTTTTATTTACATTTACTCCTTTAGGTCAAAATTTATTTGGGGGTAAATCTGTACTCTAACCCTTCCCTCACAAGTGTACTCACTCAGAACTCACCACCATATCCACTCACCATACCCTAATGGACACAGCCCCGTCGCCGTGACCTCTGCCGGACTCCGTCGAAGACAAATCGTCATATCTCATCCGAAGCGAACGCTGGTGGTTGTCGCTGGTGCAGCGTCATCGCGATCACCTGCCTTCTTCGCAATCAGTGAGGGAGAAGAAAAGGATCAGATATTGAAGGAGGAGGGAAGTGGAGTGACGGTGCCGGCGAGGAGAGGCCGTTGCGCTGCCGCCGCCATTGGGTTGAGAAGCCGATGAGAGAGAGAGAGAGTGTGTGTGTGAGAGAGTGAGAGAGAGAGAGAGAGCAATGGAGAAGAGAGTGGAGGGAGCTTCCACGACGTCACTGCCCACCACTGTTTCCGGCGTCGTCAAGTTGCTTTGCCGCTGCTGGAGCTTGACTGTCGCCGCTAAGCCCTCTGCTGCCGTCGACGGGATCTGCAGCACGGTGGACTGCGAGTTGGGAGGGAGAACATAGGAGGATGGTGAACACCGTGCTGTCATTGGTTCTGCGCCGCCGTCGCGCTGCTGCACTACCGACGGTGCTCTCTGGAGTTGCTGGAGCTGATAGAACCACCACCATCGCTTGTGTGTTATCTGACTCCTTCACTTTACCGTGCTCGCTCCTATGTAAACGCGCCACTACTACTTGATTTCTTCGAGCCAGGTTCAGCGCCGTCGCCTCCCCTACCTCACGGTCGTCGTTCCCTTGCTGCGGTTAGAAGCTGACGTTCTCTTCCCGGTAAGTGTTCCTTTGATTACCTTCCTCTGATTCGAAACCTCCCGTTGCTCCTGTCTTCGATTTATTTTTTTAGACGTGCTTTTGCTTTGTCTTACTTGGTTAATTTTTTTCAAAAAATACGTGTTTGAGTGTGTAGTTTTTATGATTGCTCCAACATGATGAATGTATTCAATGATTTCACCCTCAGTACTTTTTTTTTCAATAAACACAATAATTACGTACATATAATAGGATTGGAAGTGTATAAAGAATAAAGAAAATTGAAACAATGTGTGGCTTTGTTGATTAATCTGAACATTATGATTTTGTTTAGTGGTGTTCAGGAGAGAGATGGTGTTGACGAAGAAGAAGAGGAGGCAAAACACACGAGATGGGCTCCACTAAAAATCCAAGTCAACACTTAACGTGATACCTGGTATACCCACTTAACGCCATTAACAGCAAATTAACGTTTGGGTAGATTTGACAAACGGAACTCATCTTTGATAGGTAGAAATTTAGTTTCCTTCTTTTGTGGGTAGTTTTGTCCGAAACTTTCATGGATAGTTTTGATAATTTTTCCTTTAAATAACAACTCTTTGCAAATTCATCTACCTTAAACATTGCATAGGCTTCAACTTCATGGGCTTCCAGAAGGAAGGGAATAGCCCAACATGTAGCAACTAAGATCAAACCCACCTCATCTTTAGCTAGCGACCATACCTACACTTCCATTGCTCTCACTTATCACCACTGCATCAACATTAATTTTAGTTAGATTGGTGGTTTGAGCTTCGCAACTATTCATTGAATTAGACGAGTTTCCTCCACTAACAATCCTTATCTCTTCAAATGAGTTTGTTGTCCAAAATTCTTCTATCCTATTCACTGCTTGCGTGATTTGCTCTTCCACTGGGGCACTTAATCCCTCAAAAACCAGTAGATTACGGGCATGAAAGCAAAAGACAACTCAAATTTCTCAAGGTTGATTTGGTGCCCGGAATCACTCTGGGTAAGAAATGAGGGCATCCTTCACTGCTAATATAGCCTATCGTCTGCAAATAATAGATGATTGATCTCTGAGCTATTTCTTGCAATTCTAATTTCCTGAATGTCTCTAATGATTTGGGTCTTTGTTAGGATTCCCAATAAGACTTCAGAACACATGATGAATAGGTAGAGGGATCCCCTTGCCTCAACCCTTGGCTAGGATGAAAGGTCTTGCTAGGCACCCCATTCAACAAAAGAGAAGGGAATTCTGTACAGATGAGGACCTCCTTTAAAAAATTTCACTGCACCTTATCACATGCCTTCTTCATATCAAGTTTCATTCAGCATACCCTTTATTACCAACAGTCATCTTCTCTTCTTCAAAGTGGCAACAATCATAATTATCATGATCAGGGTCATGCATATAATGTTACCATTTTAATGATTCAACAGTGAAGGTAGTTAGGTAATAAGAGGAAGAAGAAGTAGATTATTTAGAGAAAAAAAGTGTTTTTGGAATTAAAATTTTAATTTTAATAGGAGTAAAAGATAAATTAAAATAATAAAAACTATGACATTTTAGATATTAGTGAGAAATTGAAACTTAGTTCAAACATAAATTGTAATTGATCCATTATAAATAAGTATGTGAGTAGAATATTATATTTCTAATTATTAAATATTTGAACACTTGATACATCTATTCACTAAAAATGTAAACTATTATAATACTCATACAAATTTTATTTAATTCGACCAAACTATTTAAAATTATTTAAAATTGATAGTTTATTGAATAGTTTTGTGTGCCGAATTAACTATTAAAATTGTCGAGTAATCAAATACCCCACTATGAAAAATGATAATTTACTCTAAGCATCAAGAATTATATGATTTATTAAAAAAAAAGTTTTGTGTTTGGTCCAAAAAGCATAATTATATTATGAGAAAATTTTGATAGTCAATATTAGAGAGATAATAAGAAGCTAATATCATTTTTTTTCTTTTTTTTCTTTTCTCTTTTATCACTCACTATTTCCTTAATTACATTCATTGACTTCCTATTGATTTCCTAACATTAGTTCCGTAGCATTACTCTTATATTATATAAAGTACCTACTATTGTAAAAAGACAAAGTGGTGAAAAGATGAAAATTATATTAATTTTACTGTTACATGAATTATTTTTATTTTTTTTATTATTTATTTAAAATAGAATTAAATATTTATGTGACCATCTATCCTTTTTTCGTGGGAAAATCTTTTTATCTTGAAAATTACCATTATATAAACCTTACTTTTCAGCCAATTATAGTATAGTATAAAAATGACTTGTTCCGACCAATGGTTCCACATCAATACTCATATTATGACAAGTGAATCTCAGGGAATAGATCTGCAACCTATAAGACACCTTACTTTTCATGATAATATTAATTTTATTTTTTAAACTAAGATGTGGATTTATTCATTTAATATCAGTCAAACGCCAATATTCATAAATTTATAGAAATAGGAAACCACCGGCAATAAATATTTGGTCACACAGATTTTTCTTTTACAGAACAAGATATTATTAACTATTATTACATATCTCTTTCTATTAATTATTATTACATATTTCTTTCTATTTTCAAATGTTTCTTTATATACATGTATATCAATTAATATTAATGTACACATAAAACACACAAATACATCCTAATTAATCACTTCCTCAAGTAAGAAAGATTTATATATTTCAATGTGTTTATGTGTACACCTAGCAAAACTATATATATATATAAGGACTATATCTTATGAGAATGAGTTTCTTATTTGAAAATGTCAGAATGTATTTATAACCATTAGATGTATTTAAATGGTTTAGATTAAATCTCTCCACTAAGAAGTAATAAATGCTTCTCCACTAAAAAGCAATAAATGTTTCTCCACTAAATAACAATAAATGAAGCTACAAACAATTATCACTCTAAAATGAAATATTCAATTTTTTTTGTCTAAATATTCAAATTCACTTGTTATTAAATAAAAAAATCAACTATTATATAATTTTTCTTTTAAATATGTAAGACAATATAATCTTATGCTGCGTACTAATGTTAAAGACTATTTTACGTTAATTTTCTATTTTTATTAAGTGCTTATTTAAGATTTTTTTATGATTAAAATTGAATCAAAGTAATAACAAGAGTCCACAATCTCTTAGAGCATTAAAGCAAAATAAACCAACCTATTAATCTGTTTATTATTTATGTTTCTATGTTACGTATAATTTATTTATATGTACTATAATTTTTATTAATTTGTATTTAATATATATTTAAAAATAATTATTTTTATAATTTTTGTTCCAAGTGATGCTTGTACTTTAATTATATGTTTTTGAAATTTTTTACAACTTTTATTTTTATATGAATACAAAACATTTAAAAATTAGAAAGCCTATGTATATCTTTCAATTATATATTATTTTATTATTATTACCATATATTATGTAGCATCTCATATATGGGTTTATTTTTTTATATTATAAATTAAATCCAAAAATCAAAACATTATCCTAATAAATATATAATTTGATTATTATTTTTTAGAGAAAAAAATACTTAACACCCTTTATAAATATTAAAAATAGAAAGAGAAAACAAAAAATAAAGATAAAGAGAGAATGCATTTATTACTTAAAATGATAATATGAAAGCATTTATTATAGCAAATAGTAAAAAATTTAATCTTAACCATTTAAATCAATCTAACGGTTATAAATACATTCTCACATTCTCAAATAAAAAACTCATTCTCATAAGATATATCCCATATATATATATAATGTCTTGCGCAGGTAAAAATTTTATTTAATTATTCTTTATTTAAATTAAATAAAAATAATATAATTGTTTTAAATAATTTGTTAAATATATGTTGAAAAAAATTTGAATAGTTAAATATCAAACTGTTAATTTAACCGTTAATTAATTTTTTCAATGTTTTAATATTTAAATAAAGTGGAATTGTGATTGGTCACGTTAAGTTATTATAATGACTTTAAACCCTAAAATTTATATCCTAAATACTAAATTTTAAATTCTAAATCCTAACCTGATATAAACTTGATTATTTAAATGGCTTAAATATAATTTTTTTAGGATACAAAAGAACAACGAAGCAAAATAATATTTAATTATTTTTTCTTCAGATTGCTTCTAATTTCTTTGTCATGCTAATCTTTCCTCGAAATCTTTTCTTCCCTTATTAAACATAGAAACAAAAAGAAATCAGCAGCAATGGTTAAAAAGTAGAACCAATCAAATAATTATAGAAGCATGGTAGAAATAGAAAGAAAAATGTACGTTGACAAAGATACGTAGAAATATAAAGAAAAAGGTATATAAAAATAGCAATTCAACATAACAACAATAAATTTATTGAAAATCAAGGTTAGAAGTAAAAATACCTTAATGAAGTTAATTTCTTTTCCGTTACTATGGAAGCATTGCTTGATGAGAAAAAAAAAAAAAGAAGAAGAAGATATATTAGAATATAAACTTGAAGAACTATTTGAGGTAAGTGAAGAAGAGGGTACCGATCATAGATTTAGACCGATTTCATCATAAAAAAAAAAGGTGATAATCAACCATAACATTCCATTCAACTCAACCTACAACTCTTCATTCATATTAATAAATCAATCACACAACTCAAGTAACTATACTGCCTCTATTTCAATGTTTTAAATCAAATAATCAAGCTCAACGACGTGGAGAGCACCTTCCCTTGACCGCTACAAAGTTAATGTTGATGCAGCCTTAAATTTGGAGAAGGTGGGAGTAGGTGTGGTGGTTCGGGATAATGAAGGGGTGGTTATGGTAGCTGCCACGCTGGAGGCTCCCAATCCCCTTTCAGTTAAAGAAATAGAAGCCTTGGCCGTTTTTTTGGGCTTGACTGTTGCTGCACAGAATTGTTTTTGGAGTATAGAGATAGAAGGAGACAACATTGAGGTCATTAGGGCCCTTAATTCTTCACAGGACTATGGTGGCCCTTTTGGGACTTTTATTGCAAACTGTAAAACCCTTTTGCATAGTTTTAGGTTTTGCAAGTTTCTTCATGTAAAGAGAGATGGGAATTTGGTTGCCCATACTCTGGCCAAACTGGCTCTATCCGGACCCAATTTGATGTGGCTGGAAGAGATTCCCATAGAAATCTATAACCAGGTCTACTTTGATGTTTAGGGCCTCTCTTCTTAATACACAATCTTTCTTTCAAAAAAAAAAAAAGCTATTCAAGGTGTTATTAGTCCTCTCTATTGTATTTATAACCTAAATCCCGGTCTATTTGGTTCTATTAATTGTAAAATTCGAATAATTATTTTGAAATTTCGAAATTGTAGCATGTTTTTTAATTTTTAAATTTGAGTAATAGTGTATTTTTAAATTAAAATTCTAAAATTTGATTAGAAATTTGTTTGAGGGGATATTTGAATTTAAAACTCCTAATTAGTTGCTATTTTTATTTTAATTAATAATTTAATTAATTAGCGTTAACAAATTTGTTGGAACTAACATCGATCGACCAATTGCTCGCAGACACTTGACGATCATTCAGCAAAGTACGAATGTCAATAGGAGAGAGCTTCCAATTAACGAGCACGGATTAGGAGCACTATTCGTTTTATATGTTACTAGATATATTTAAATTTACGGTAATATTAGATATACCATTGTACACACCTGTACACACCATTTAGGTGGGTTTGGTAAAGCTTTTCGGTCAAGTGCTTCTACTCTAAAAAGCAGGAGCCATCTTTTTGCGTTTGGTAATTCAAAAAGCCAATGAGCTTTTGCTCCCGACTTTTGAGAGCCGGGGGTACTTTTGAGAGCCCTTAATAGTAGCTTTTCAAAACTGGCTCTGGCTCCTCAAGAAGTTAAATGACAAATTAACCTTATATTTTAATAAAAATCAATTTTATCCTCAATTAATTATATTTAATTTACATTAATGCATCACATACTAACAAAAAGGTCGTCGTAGTAATTTATTACTTTGAGAGCAACTATCAAATAGAT
>JASCZI010272204.1:18010-28251 GCA_036250425.1 Stylosanthes scabra
TAAGAAGAAGAAAACAAAAACCAAATCAAAGAACGTTCAAAAGTTCAGATTAGAACTTACCTTACGTGAAATATACAGAGAGCGACAGAAAAGAAAATATTCAATCGAAGAACGCACTCTTCTTCGTTGAAAGAACGACGAAGAATCACCAATGGAGGAAGCTCAAATCGAAAACGAAACCTAAAATTGAGAGCGTTTGAGAAGAGCGTTTGAGAAGAAGAAGAAGAACGAAAGTGATCGAATGCAAAACAGAAAATTAAATTTGGCGCTTGAAGAAATATATTTGATATAATATGGAGCGTGAGGCGCGTGAATAAACTAACATGGTTTTTCACTTGGTTAATAAAACCACTTGGTTACCTAGATTAATTGTAATGCAACCACTTGGTTACCTAGATTAATTGTATATAATATTATTTTTGTTTTAAAATTATTTATTTTGATATAAATATAATATAACATTTATTAAATTTAATGTTTAAAAATAAAGATGTTACTTTTTTATATAAAATTATATATTTTAATTTATATTCTGTCTATTAGGGTGGGGTACAGGTCTCGTCCAACCCGCCCTGGTGTGCTATTTTTCTCTATCAAATATTAATTAAAAATATTCATAAAATAAAATAAAATATTGTATATGTAAAAAAATCCCACCAAATTAATAAAATATTGTATATGTAAAATAAAAATTGAATGTAAAAATTAGTCACTAATTAGATATATATACTGTATATGTAAAAAAATCCCAACAAATTCATATTCTTTATAATATAAAATATATATTTAAAATAAATTAAATAATATTTATATTTATATACAAATATATAATATATGGTAACTAATTTTTAATATGTACATGTAAGAGATTTTTTATAATTTAATGACTATTTTTTATGTGTATTTAATAGAGTTGAAAGAAAATTAAAAAAATTATTTCATCAAATGTGAATGCGTAGTCAATACTAATTAAATATGCCAAACACTTTTGACATTCATATTATTTATTAATTATTTTTAATTAATCAAACAAATCTATATTTGATGGTAAAAGCAATATTTATTATAAAGAATTAAAATAATAATTTAAAAGATAAAGACGTGCAAAAAAACTTCTTTGATGAATTAATGGTGCACAATTTTCAAGGCGCTTTTCCTGCGCATGATATCAATATACCCACGGTACACTTACATTCTCTCAACCATACATTCATTTACTCTTCACCAATTCACCTCTCCACTATAGAACCCACCTAATCAGTACCCATTTTCTAGTGATGCTAATGGTCAGCGCCGCTTTCAAGCTTCTTGGTTTGAATTGTATCCTTCTTGGTTGGAGTATTCTATTGAAGTTGATGCAATATTTTGTTTACCGTGCTACCTTTTTGGCAAGGAGTCATTAAATAATATGGGATCAAATGCTTTTTTTGAAAGTGGTTTTAGAAAATGGAAAAAAGTAAATGTGAAAAAGATTGTCCTCTATTAACTCACGTCGGCAAAGGTCCTACTTCAATCCACCAAAATGCAGTAAAGACATGTGATGATTTAATAAAGAACTCTCAACATATTGATAGACTTATAGTGAAGCAAACATCTAAAGAGATTGAAAATAATCGGCTTAGACTTGCTGCATGGTTGATATTTCAAGGATGTGCTTTATAAGGACATGATGAAAGTTCAAGTTCAAAAAATCGAGGAAACTTCATTGAAATATTGAAGTTATTGGGATCGTACAATCATAAAGTTCGCAAGCTTATCTTGGAAGATGCTCCTAAAGTTGCAAAGTATACTTCAAATGATATTCAAAAGGAAATTGTTCATATTATTTCTAATAAGATGAGAAATTCAATCAGAGAGGAGATAAGGGATTCAAAGTTTTGTATAATAGTTGATGAATCATGTGATAAATCTAAGAAAGAACAAATGTCTATTGTTTTAAGATTCATTTCCCATGATGATTTTGTTCGAGGATGGTTTTGTTCGAGATCGGTTTTTTGATTTTGTACATGTTAGTGATACTAACTCAACAACTTTGAAGAAAAACTTGATGTCGGTCCTTTCTTATTACAATCTTCAAGTTGAAAACATTCGAGGCCAATGATATGACGATGCTAGCAATATGCGAAGTGAATGGAATGGTTTACAAGCTTTGTTTATCAAAGATTGTCCACAAGTATATTATGTTCATTGTTTTGCACATAGATTACAATTAGCATTAGTAATAACTGCAAGAAAAGTACTCCTTGTTCATGAATTTTTTATTCAGTTGACTAATATTGTCAACATTGTCGGTACTTCTTGTAAACGGCATGACTAGTTGCAAACTTTTGAAGCAACTATGATCGAAGAGATAATTGCTTGTGAAAAGTTACAAACTTGTAAGAGAAAGAACCAAGTTGGCACATTCCAAAGTGCTGGAGATACAAGGTGGAGTTCTCACTTTAACTCCATTTGTAGCTTACTAAGAATGTTTTCCGCCACTTGTTCTATTCTCGAAAAGATTATTGATGAAGGAGCAACTTCTGCACAAAGAGGGGAAGCTTATGGTGTTCCAAAAATATTATTATCTTTTGAATTTGTTTCATATTACACTTGATAAAAGAAGTCATAGGAATTGCAATGTTCTTTGCCAATCATTACAACAGAAATCTCAAAATATTTTAAATGCAATGCATCTTATTTCTACATCAAAATTGCTCCTTCAACAATTAAGAGAGGAATGATGGTGTCCTTTTCTTGAAAATGTTAAGGAATTTTGTCAAATACATGAAATTGATAGAGACAACTATCCTGAAGTTGTGCCTTGGATCCTAGAGACAACTTCAAATTATTTAACATTGACAAAATATGCAGGTTGGCAGAGAAATTTTATCCCCGTGATTTTTCTGAGCATGAAAAAACTATCCTGAAGTCCCAATTGCAACATTATAAGCTTGATATACCAAATCACTTTAAAGGCATTAAGACACTTTCAGAATTATGTCAGAGACTGAGTGAAAGTAGAAAATCAAGAACTTATCATTTAGTCGATAGATTGATACACATCATCTTAACTCTTCCTATATCTACAGCAACAATAGAAAGGGCTTTTTCGGCCATGAAGATCGTCAAAATAAGACTTCGAGGCAAAATGGAAGATGAATTTCTTGTTGAGAATCTAGTTATTTACATTGAGAAAGATATTGCTTCTACCTTTAGTACAAGTTCAATAATAGATGAGTTTGAATCTGAAAAAAGCTTCAAACACACTTCTCTTACAAGAAAAATGTAAGTAATCATTCATATATATAATGTATTATTATTTATAACATGAATTTATACTCTTTGCAGAAGATGAGAAAACATCAAGCTATGTCTACGTTTTGATTTTTAACAACTAAAAAAATGTTAGTTTTTATAATATTCTTCGTTGAATTGAATGTGTATAATACTATATTATTTTATATTTTAAATTTGTGGATTATATGATTTTTTATTACGTAAGTTAGATATTTAAAATTTTTTTAAAAGTAATAAAAATTTATAATAAGATAACATTCGCCACCCCTGCAAAATAAGTCTAGCTCCATCCCTTGGGACGACGTGAATCATTAAGAAGAGAAAAAGGTGATGAGATATTTTGTTGAGTGCGTGAGAGATTTTTTCGTGTTTCAATGTATATCATATTTATATACTTATAAAAATACATAAATATATGGTGATTAATATTTTGTATACAAATAAAATTACTCATTACTCATTTTATACGTATGGTGTGTCATCCTATCATATTGAGAAAGTCTTGATAGTCAATATTAGGAAGACAATAGAAAATCAATATCATTTTTCCTTCTTTTTTTTTCCCATTTTACCACTCACTATTTCTCTAACAACCATGCTAGGTAACCAATAAAATTCAGCTAACAATTTAAATTGGATATTATATTTTTTTATTTTTCGAATGTTCTGTTTTTTAAGTTTCGGATGTTCTGTTTTTAAAAAAATATAAAGTTGATTGAAATTGCTTTAGATTTTGAATGTTCTATTCATTGACTGGTTTGTTAGTTGAAAATTATTGATTACCTATACTTTTCTTTTCTCTAATGCTGTTGGTCTTCATCGTTGGTTTAGTACCATTATTTTATCCTATTATATAAAAAATTAACAATTCTGCTACATGAACATGTAAACATGCCAAACATGTATTTCAATTACACTCTCAACAGAGCCGTGGATTACACTCCAAAACCCACCCAAAACCCACTCTCTCTCATGAGAAACACTCACTTTCTCTCACGCGAAACACTCACTCTCTCTCATGCCAAAAACGGAAATTAGGCATTCAAAAAATACGAAAACCACCTCCTACAAACACGATTCAAGACGGTTTCTTCTCAAATCGAAGACACTACATCACCGTACTCCTCCGAACTTGAAGCAGAGCGAAGAGTAGCGCAGAAGCGGAGACGAACTACGAACCCAAGGACCTTGAAGAAACCTCAATCTAGCGTCCAAAAAAAGGTAAAACCCTAAAGATTTTGAGCTTCTTTAATTCTATTTAATGCATTGCGTGAAATCTGCGAGCAAATAGATTGAATGAATGACCAATCTCACTTCGTCTGATGATTTTTTATCACAATGCGTTAGGGTTATGCTCAATTGATTGTATAAGTTCTGTTCAAGATGATTAGGGTTATGTTCACGATATGAAGTATAATATTCTCCACAAAATTGATCTGAATGTGTATATTCTCTTCAACTCATATTCAAATTCTGCTCAAATTTTAGGCATTTATCAGCTCTTCAAGTGGAATTTACTGGGTTTGGGTTTAGGTATGTAGAATTCTGTTCAAGATTAGTTTAGGGATCTACTAAATCTGGGTTTAAAAAAATTCTGCTCAAAATGCTTAATGGGTTCTTCTCAAAGTTGTTTATGATTTTGTTTTGTATGTGTTTATTGTTGATTTGTTTGCATTCTGCTCATTTTGATAAAAAAATTCTGCTCATATTCATACATGATTATGATTTGGTTTGCTTTATCCGTTTTGGGTTTTGTTGCTTCTGAGTTCTGACAGCATTTTTTTCAGATTTGATTAGTGTGTTTCATGAAGTGTTAGTTTTATTTTAGATTTACAAGCTAAAAGTTAGAACTTTGTGAACATAGATATTGGTGTAATTCAATCCTTGCCATTTATCAACATAGATATATAGATAGATTTTCTGTTTTAACAATACCAAGTGACAAGTGTACAGTTGTTCTGCTCAATTTGACTAAAAAATTCTGCTAAAAAAATGGACTTGCATGCTTAGTTTGGTTTGCTATTGTAATTCTGCTCAATTCCTATTGTAATTTGGCTAAAAATACTGATTCTGGTCATATTTGTGCATGCTCATTTCTTTGTTGATTTGAGCATTTCTAGTCATATTTGTGCATGCTTATTTTTGGTTTGGGTATGTATTTATCAGAACATTGAACCCTGAATGGTTAGTTGTTTTGGATTCTCCTAAGTCTGAAACAAATAGGTGCTCAATTTAGGACTTGCATGCTTAATTGAATGGTTAATGCTCAAAAATGTTTTTTTTTCATTGAATTGTTAATGATGAGTTGTTCGAGTTCTGCTCATTTTGATTCAATAATTCTGCTCAATTTTAGACGTGCATGCTCTAATTTAATGATGATGTTCTGTATATATTAAGTGGATGATTCGTGGTGTTCTGCTCATTTTTGTTCTGTATATATTCTAATTAGAAATGGTGATCTTTGTGATCTTTGTATGGTGAATGATAAATTGTAAGTTTCATGCTCAATTAAACTAAAAAAATCTGCTCAAAAAAAGTTTTGCATTGTTATTTCTTAATCTGTCCATATTTATCTTTGAATTTGACTCAAATTAGTTTTGTCAATACTTAGGCATGAAGAAGGTGGTGCACAAACCAAAAGCAAAAGGGAAGCAAAGGGGAGACACTAGCCCTGCAACAAAAGCAAAAGCAAAGGGAACTGAAAAACCGACACCAACAACAAGTGCAAAGGGAAAGGCAAAAGCAAAAACAATCAATAAAGCAACTAGAACAGCGAAAAGACTTGACGTAAGATATACGACGACTTCATTCTCATGTTTCCACAAATTTATGCCTAAGTATTGACCTAACCTAGTTGTTTGTATATTCTGCAGAAGCGGAGTGACTCAAGATGCACCCCTAAGAAATTTAGGGAAATATATGACGACCTTTCTCCCGAAAAGAAACTCCTAATTGATGAGATGGGTTTGGGAGCATTCCAATATCTTCCAAAGGAATATATAAACCACAAGATATTGAATGAACTTGTGAGAAGTTATGACTTATTGTCCAACAAGATTACCACGAGTGTTGGGGAATTCCTCATAACGTCCGAGAAGGTTGGATATGCCTTTGGACTAAATCACAAAGGTTAGCATTTATTGAATTCATTTGTTTCCATCCTTGTTCATATGATAAAATTCTTCTCAAAATTATTTGCAGGTGATCCCTTTGAGAAGACTGCAAAGGAATTTGAGCACAAGCTAAATGAGGAAGAGAAAGAAGCACTGAGTCTGTTCAAGGGACAGACATTGACAGTCGTGCAAGACATGGTGATACATTGCCCAATAGAAACCGACAAGGAGAAAAGAACATTCAAGAGAGCCTTTGCGTTGTTCATTTAGAAGACCTTTCTCTTGCCAACAAAAACCGGGTCATCTCGCGGTAGTCAGGGACATAGATAACACAAGGGCGAGGAACTGGGCTCACCACGTCAACTCTTTTCTTATGAACGGAATCAAGGAGTTCCAGCAAAAAGGGACTCATTCCGTTAAGGGCTGCCATTTTGTATTGATGATCATATATTTCAGAGAAAGGTATGATGGCAAGACATTGGATGACCCGGAATACCCCCCTCCATGGATCCAACGATGGTGTGGAGAGAGACTGAAGGAGAAGACAAATAATGAGGACGTCGACATATCAGTAAGTTAAATTTATCCAATGCAACTAATCTATTATTCTGCTCATTTTTATACAAGTTTAATGGTTTGAAATTGTTTTAAATATATTATTCTGCTCATTCTCATTCAACATTCTGCTCACTTGACACGTTTCCTTGTGGCCTGCTATCATGATGTAGGGATTGATACAAAGAGCCAAACTGAGGGCTCAAGTGATGAAAAAAAAAGAGAAAAAGACAAGAGGGAAAGGATACAAAACAGAATGAAGATTCGGAGAGCACAGAACCCGATACCGATTCAGTTTCGGGAGAGGATGAATACCACACTATGGATACCGAGACTGAAGCGGAATCTGAGGAAGAACAACAGGAACGGCATTCAAAGAAATTGGAAGAAGAAAGCGTGATGTGAGTTTTTCTTTTTTCCTTTTTTCCTTTCTTTCTGTTGAAACTGTATAATAATATTAAATTTTGATCAAACAACAGACATCAAAGACAGAAAAGAGAGAGAAGAGAGATCAAGAAGGAGAAGAGAGGAGAAGGCAAGAAAAGAAAAAGAGCCGACACTTGCCAAGGAATTTGATCATGCCATGAAGAGGAAATTGCTAAGTAAAGAAGGATCGAACAATAAGAAGAAAAAAGGAGCAGGAAAAGGGTGACAATTCTGCTCATTAATTTTTGAATATTATTATGCTCATTTCTTGTATCTAATAGAATTCTGCTCATTATCTAATATAGTGTTGTTTTTCTCCTGTAATCTGCATACAGTGCCACTAACACAGCATCACATATGGACATTCCTGTTGAAAAGACTGTTGAATCTGTGGTTGCAAAGGCACAGGAGAAAGAAATTGCCCCTGAAATTTACAAGATGTAAGTATATTTAAAAGTCTACTCAATGATTGTCTTTAATATAATTCAGTTCGTTTTGATGTTGTGTTCATTTTCTGATACAAAGTTGTTTGTTATTATGTTAATTGAATACAGGGCTGAACCTGCTATTCAGCCCAGACCTCAACCGCAGCCTGAACCTGTTGAAAAGACTGTTGAATCTGTGGTTGCAAATGCACAGGAGAAAGAAATTGCCCCTGAAATTAACAAGATGTAAGTATATTTAAAAGTCTGCTCAATGATTGTCTCTAATATAATTCAGTTCGTTTTGATGTTGTGTTCATTTTCTAATACGAAGTTGTTTGTTATTATGTTAATTGAATACAGGGCTAAACCTGCTATTCAGCCCGGACCTCAACAGCAGCTTGAGCCCATTGTAACCCTTGGACCTGAACCTCCGGAAGTGATTGATGGGTACATGGCAGCTTGCGAGCAGGCTGAAAAGACCAGTGAAAATAAGAAGAAGGAGGTTGATGCCGAAATTGAAGCTTGTGAGGAAGGGGAGATTCTCCTTTTTCTAAGAAGAGTTGTCGAATCCGTAGTTGTAAAGGCACAAGAGAAAGAAGTTTATGACTGACCTTAAGAAGATGTAATTATATTGAGAATTGTAATTTTGTTAAAATTCTGCTCAAACTAACTAACTTATAACTCTGCTCTTTTTGCTAAGTCGGTAATTAAAATTCTGCTCAAACTATGACTTGATTTTGCAATTTATAATTCTGCTAATTCTGCTAAGTTTTGATTAAAATTCTGCTCAAACTATGTCTCTATTTTGTTGGTTTTAATTCTGCTCATGTGTCATGTGCACTAGGTACAATGATGTTTGCACCCATGGCAGCACAAGCTACTTCAGTGTCATCACAGAAAGAAGAATATGACCTGAATAAAGCATTTGACCTCGGGTTTGGGACCCTCATGCCACAACAACAACCTCCGGAAGAGTTCTACGACCTAGACGACTTCCCAGAAGAACCAGAAAGCTTTGTAACCCCATCCGGCCCACCACCAGTGAATAAGATCAGCCGTGACTTGATACAAAGATGTGTGGTGTGGACGACGACAAAAAAAGATGCTACAAACTACGAGATCATATTCCAGTTTAATGGGGATTTTCACCTTGAGATAATGAGGAAGCATTTTAGAACAATGAGGCCAAAAAAAGAGATTGATTTAGCTGTAAAACTTTCGAACCTAAACCTATCTTATTCAAAACATCAATATTGCAACACTAATACATTTCCTACACAGGTGATCACCGCCTACTCATTGGTTCAAAACAACGCGCCAATCCCAAGATTCCAGAGCGAGATTTATATACTGCCACCAAGCGCATTGTTATGAACAAGATTTCAGGAACTATTCTACTCATTTTCTATTTATCGTATGCATCTAAATTCATCTTGATTTGTTTACAGAGTACGGTGTTGCACCGGTACGGGGCAAATTTTGTTGACATTGAAACAAAGAAGGTTTACTCTGTAAACTCATTGCAAAGTGATGAACATCTAAAGCTGGTCGACAACAGTAAACTCATCAACCACCGATATGTAAGTTTCAAGTGCTCAAACTAAGTTTTGATTAAAATTCTGCTCAAACTATGTCTTTATTCTGCTCAAACTATGTCTTATCAAGTGCCCATCCGTAAAAGAAATTATGTATCTTATAATTACTTGTTTTTTCTTTGTTTTAAACTCAATATTTGCCCCCGTTCTCTATGCTGATCACTGGTGGATGTATGTATTTGATAAGACATAGAAAGCTTTCTTTGTGATTGACTCAATTCCGAAAGACGACCTGGGTGCTGACAGAACGAAGGTTAACAGATTTGCTGTAAGTTATCATAAATATAGTTGTTACTCCTTTTTTTGAGTAGAATAGCAAACACTTTTGAGCAGAACTTATAAATTTAGAATTTTTTTTCGAGCAGAATTCTGAATAACGTTGAGCAGAAGAATTGAACAAGCTTAACTGATTTTTGGATGTTAGGATAGATTTGAACAAGCTTAGGACTAATTGTTATTTGGTAACGCTGATTGCCAAAGTTATGTTCATATAGACAAACATTGAATCGTATAAAAATGAAAAAATTAAAAAATGAGGAGAAATTATAAAGGAAATGAGCAGAACAGTGTTGATGTCAATGAACATCTATTTTTCAGCAACAACGATCAGCATGTTTCTCAATCAAAATTTTCATCAAAATTTACAAACTTTAGCAGACTTACAAAAAATAAAACTGAGCAACATTGTGACCCCTTGAATTATGATTGCCAAAGTTATGTTCATATAAACAAACATTGAATAGTATAAAAATGAAAAAATTAAAAAATGAGCAGAATTTATAAAGGAAATGAGCAGAACAGTGTTGATGTCAATGAACATCTATTTTTCAGCAACAACGATCAGCATG
>JASCZI010272204.1:32799-51994 GCA_036250425.1 Stylosanthes scabra
CGATTAAAAATATTGAAATATTTTTATTCCAGGCCACATATCATATTAGAAACGCTTCTTATATATAGTATAATTTTGTAATTAAATTAATAATTAAAAATACTTGAACATTGATGTCCCACCAATATATTGGAAACTTTTCCATTTTATTAAAATAGCTACAAAATATTTATACTGCTTAAAAATAATTTTAAAAGATTCAAATAATAAAATATTCTAGAAAATTTTAAATATTTAATCAAAGTGACCAAAGGTCAACTTTTTTTATTTTCATTAGCCATCTAAATATTTTTTTGTCATTTATATAAAACTATTAAATCTTTTAGATTATTTTTATCATTCAAATCTTTAAGTTTATTTTTGTCTATTTTTAAATATTTAATGATTATTTTTTTAGTTTATTCGTTAACAAAAATGCCATATGTATTAAAGAAAATCGATTATCGTATATTTATCTCGTTCATTTATATCAAAATCAACCACTAAAATCAGTTATTAATAAAAAATATATAAATAAATATATAAAATAAATTTTATTTGTAAATATATAAGACTAATTTTAATGTACATATAATATTTTTATATTTTAATATTTTTTCGTTATCAATAATTGATATTTTGTATAAACTGATAAGTATTTTAAACAAATTCGAAAGAAGAGGAGAGTACAACACCTACATTTCATAAATAAAAAAGGAGTATTATAAGGTTGCTTATTATTCGATGTTAATGTGCATTTTGTCGAGCAAAAATTTTTTATACAATAGGATAGGACAATAAGATCAATTTCAAAATATAGTCTTCTGTTTGTAGCCAACAAAGATTTTTCGAGGTCGGATTTGTACTATGACATTACAATGCAAATTTCAGAGAGTGCATATCATATCTTACATGCTTTATTATTTTAAATGTTAACAATAAGATTCTAAGTTTTTTGTTTTTCAAATAATTTTAATGTGAATGCTAAACGCGTACAGTCAAGGGAGTGTGGTTTATATATGTTATTATGTTGCCACTAATGTTACATGTTATTAAGCTTCTTCTTTTTTTCTTTGCCCTTTCCATTTGTATTCTTGCCAAATGCTTATTACCCCTTTTTTTTCAGGTATTATTAGCTAGAGGGATTATATTCATGTAAGATTATTTAAAGATTATTGGCTAATCTCTCAACAATAGAGTGTAAAGTACATTTTGGTTGAATTTATGTATTAGGTATAACAGATATTTGGCGAAGTAGTGCTACTATAAAGGGGAAGGAAAAGAACATAAACTTTATTAAGTCTCCATACAAGTGCAAATATAATTCATTAAGAAGGTATACTTTTCAATGTCTAAAATTTGAATCCATATTTTTAAATTTGAACATTAAATATTTATAATGTTAACTAACATGACATTCATTCATTACTATTGTTCCACACATTTAATTAATAAATCTGTGGATTAATATATATATTTTAGTACTTATTAATATATTACTGATACCTCATAAATGTATATATGTATCAATTCAAAAGTAATTGTTACTATATTGATGGATAAGATCAATCTACTACGTACACAAAAATATAACATCAATGATATATAAAATTTTATGGAGAACATAGTTAAGATGATTAAAGAGAGAATTTATTGTTGGGAAGAATTATGATGATTGGAAATAAAGCATCGAATCCAATCCAAATCCAAATTGTGTAATAATAATGAATCGCAAATTGATTGATCAACCGGGAAAGAACGGGGGATGCAACATGCAACCATGCAAGGACCACGGTACTTACTCCACACGTGGGAACTGAAAGGAACAACTACAACTACAACTACAAGTGCCCCCACCTCAAACAAATTGTAGTAATTAACTTCTTAATTAATTACTCCATTTCCTTGCCTTCAACTACTTCATCTTCCCACGTGCACCCTCAACGGGCCCACCTTCAGATCAATTTTCATCTTCTAAAATAAGAAATTAGAAAAATAATATATTTAATCAACTTATTACCAAAGTTCGTGATCATCGGCTCATTAGTTTGTTTAAATAAATACCGAAAGTTCGAATCTCATATTGTTTACGCAGTAATTTATTGATTGGCGATAGATTTTTAAATGAAGCTTATAGATCTGACAGTAATTAGTCATCGAAATAAGATATATCGTGGAAAAAAATAATACATTAATGATTAATATTATGGTTAAATTTATAATTTTTACTTTGTGTTTGTTGACTAAATTTAAAAGTGATTAATTAAAATACTATTTTATCAACATTTTTTTAAAAAAAAATGGTATATACGCGCTTTAACATTGAGTAGTTTACATTGTAATTCATATTTATAATTAGTATGGATTGAAATATGTGCTAAAATCATTATTATCGTTTAATTTATATTTAAACAAATTTAAAATAGCTAGTTTTAAAATATTTGTAAATATACTAAAAAGAATATTCAAAAGTTTTTTAACATTTTAGTTTTAATGAATTCAATTAAATTTGTCGTTTTAGTGTTTGTTCCCTAGCATAATTAAAAGAAAATATTAAAAATCAATTCTTAGTTATTCAACGTTAATCTTTTTTTAATAATTTTTTTCTTTTTTATAATTTAGAGTTTAGAATTAGGAATTTATGATTTAGAATTTAAAATGAACAAAATAATCCTAATATTGAATAAGAATTAGGATACATGCATCATCATTATGTGTTTAGTAAAATGCTAATTAGTCAATGAATGATTAGCTAATAAGTGAGTAACAAATCTAAAATGTAATTTCTTTATTTTAATTTGGTTGATCTTATTATTAACAAATTTATAGACATTTCAACTTATTTTCATTGACAAATACTATGATTTACTGGCTAGTA
Source organism: Stylosanthes scabra (assembly GCA_036250425.1). Taxonomy (NCBI): domain Eukaryota; kingdom Viridiplantae; phylum Streptophyta; class Magnoliopsida; order Fabales; family Fabaceae; genus Stylosanthes; species Stylosanthes scabra. The sequence goes on from JASCZI010272204.1 coordinate 35,657, forward strand.
CTATTAATAGAATATATATTTATTAAGAAAGAGAAGAATTGAGCAGAATATATTGCCCTTTTGTCTCTTATCTGGATGGCTCTTGACACACACAATAATACACGAGCGAGTAAGACATTTTTTATTTATATATTTCGTTTTGTGCATTACATATGTAGATATAGATATACATGGTTACGTTAATATATATATAGTAGTATATGGTAGGTGAGCGATAGATGATGATGAGTTGAAAGAAGACGTATGAAGAGTACTAACTGGAAAAAGCTAATGCTAGCTTTCATGGCTATAGAGAGCATCACAAAGTCACAAACTCAATAATAATAATTTAATATTAATATTAATAATTCCATAATACGTGCTTGGGGTTCCTCATTCACCGGACAGCTTTTAGCATAAAACCTTTGCCTTGTCTCTAGCTATATATATATATAATAATAATATATTAATATTTAATATATATGTTCAATTGTGTTAATAACTTAGTTGTTGTTAGCTAGATTCAAATCTGGACCATGCACTCTCTCCTACCTTAACGCGCTTCAACTCTCCCATCTATTTTTAATTAATTAATACTCACTATTCCACTACCCTTTCCAAATAATTGAGACGTGAAATGTTTTGAATTAATAGTTATAAATTAGTTCCCCCTTGTGTTGCATTGGAATCATATCATATATAATCATATAAATTATGAGCCACATTAACGTTTACAATTGTAGTGAGCTCAGATCTCAGAGGCGTATATTGGATATATTAATTAAACATTATCTTATTATTATTACTACAAGGTGATGAGAAGAAGCATAGAGGAGATTCCGTGTGAGTGAGGAACACGTTAATTAGAAAAAAAAAAAAAAAAAGAGTGTGGGAACAATTTGTGGCTAAAAAGTTTGTTGTGTTAGATGACGAAATTGTTACTAGGAAGCAACAAATTTTAAAAAGGTGAAATTAATATTAATTTATTATTGTGCATGAAATTTGAGAAGTGATGAAAAAAGGGAGAAGAAAGAAATGCCTTGAAATGAGGGTTTGAACGTGCAAGACACGAGGGACCACGTGGGGGCTCTCCGGTGCCACCGCTATGTGGATTCAACGAAACTCTCACTCTAACCTATTTCTTCTATGTGGACCCTTCTTTTTACGTATTCTATTTCGTTTACCAACATTATTAATTAATTAATTAATTAATGTGATTAATTAAGATCCACGCCATGCGTATTCTATTCTCGTTTAAAGTAAAGTAAGTGATTAAGTAGTGATTTCTATTTTCTAAACTAGTTGGTTGCTTGGGGTTAGTAAGTAAAAAAATAATAGGGTGAGGATAAACTTGGACTTTAGTAGGGTCACGTGCTTGTCCTATCCTTAAACAACGTGCTCCTTTTCTCCCTCTACAATTTTATAATAATCATACACACAAAAAGTTTTCGAGTCTCCAATTGTGTCATCTTTTTAATTAACTGGTTTAATTAATTAATTGTTTGAGGAATCGAAGTTAATGTCCGTGGGCACTTCGAAAAGAAGGTTGGACTGCACATAATGCCCAAAAATACGGAATTCCTATGCTTTCTCATTGTGACAACTTAGCTCATTCAATTCGTGTGCATATATGCATATATTCTATTTTATTAATAAATATATGGCCATTATTATTATTATTATTATTATTATTATTATTATTATTATTAATTTTGGTTATGTTCTTCAACATTTAATTTCTCTCATACCTATTAATAAGAGGGTAATTAGTAGTATTCAAGAACAATAACTAAATGTATGAAACTTGATTAAGATAAATTATTAATGCATTGAATAATACAGGTACTGATGATTTTAGGAAAATTTTATTTGTAATGACAAATGATTTATTTATACTCATATTGGAATCATTCTAGAAGTCTTGTTATTTTATTTACTAAAGCGAGTTCAAAAACATGATTATGCAGGCCAAATGCCAACATAGTAGAACTAGTTAGGAACATTGGTGCTGAATTTGTGTGTTTGTGTTATTTTTTTCCCCCTAATTTTATCAAACGAACTTTGATACATTATCTGTGTCAGTTCAGTTTATATAATCAATTTTTTAAAAAACTTTTAAGTTAAGTAATAATATGAATGATTATAACTCTAATAATTTTTTTTGTGAATTTTTGTATAGATATATATTTTTTATTTTTATTTTGCGTTATATTTAAATTATTTTTGTTGTTATTGTCACAAGGATCAAAATCAAGACTTTTCGTTCATAGGGCTTTTAATACCATGAAATCACTCTTTATAAAAATTTAATAGATATGAGGAGGTATTATGAATGGTTATATATTTTTAATTTTTAATTTTTTTAAAAAGTTTTGTCTATACCATATATATGTTATGGTTTTATTTTTGAGACATATGGCCCCATATTGCAACCCTATCCTAACTTTAATTTCTTTCCGTGCGCATATATATAACTTGAGTTAGGTACAACTATTAAATGTATCAACTGGCTTCAAAGCAAGTATAAGATAAAAATAATTAAATATATAAATAAAATCGTCTTAAATGAATATTTACTTAAGACAAAGCGCTATTAAACATTTAAACCTGTTAGCAAGGAGATTTCTATCTGAAATTTGACGGAAATAAGTAAATGATAGGTGTTTTTTTTTTTTTTTTAGAAATGGGGAATTAATTTGTTCTTTTTTTTGGACTTGGATAGGTGTTAGTTATATGATGAGTAATATCCAAAAATCAAAATTGTTTTTGGTTGTTAATAAAAGGTATTTTTTGGACAAGGAGAACATATATCAAATATTTAGAGAGGTCCAAAGCTTAACGTCCATTATTGATTATTCAACGATGTAGTTGATCCAAGTCCCAAAATACAAAAAAGAAAACGATGTAGTTGATGATTAGACTCAAATTTTTTTTTACAGACCCGACTAATAATTATTGCTGATCTGTCTTTGAGTCTTTATTAGATGAAGGCATGAAGGAGCACATCATGGCCATTTTACATAACAAATTGGTTTCTGGATGGGCCAAAAAACGTTGCCTTCTCAAACTATTATATGGACATGGGTTTGGTAACTTGATAACTTGACACCAATTTTATTTTGGATCAGGCTTCTATTATAACAAAACCTTAAAGAGCTCGTGACCAGTAAAAATCTTGAACAGAGAGGTCTTAAGTCTTAACCTTCTTTCTGGGCTCTGTCCAAAACACAAACTTCTTTCTGGGCGTTTAGCCCGTATTAATACCAAAAAGAAAGAGGTCCTATCCAACCCCTAATACTTCTTTTAATTTTTATATTTTTAACTCACAATATATATGTTGACCAAAAAAAAAAAAAGACATCGACGCGTGTCTAAGTAAATACGTGGTGACGACTCGACCACTCACGAGCTAACTCGTAAACTCGTACGAGTTTTACCTAATATATAAAAATAAAAATATATCATTACATAATATTAAATTTAGGCTTTTAAAATTAGCAATTTTCCATTTCAAAATACATAATAAGCTAAACTAGTAGTATATATTATGATGACATAAATATTTTAATATATTCAAATGACAACTATCAATTATACAATAAGTACAATAACATATAACACACAAGACATAAATTGGACGGAAAGATGAGTGAGTGTGTGTAAGTCAATAATTTTGTAACTCTAACTTGGGAAAGTCTTTCTTTTTGGCAAACTTGGAACAAATTTCAAACTCGTTGACTCGCGAGGTTATGTGAGTTTACCCGAGTTTACATGAATTCAACCGAATTTAATAAGATACAAATTCATTGTCGAATTAACTCAATTCCACCATCTAAATTCGTATTATAATTCGTTGACTCACTTCCACCGCCTAAAACTAAAACTAAAGTTTGACAACCATATATACATGGTCATTAGTGGGGAACAAAGAAATTATAATATGAATTTTATTATGCATTTCTGCACCTATCAAGTTTATGGAAACATTTTATCCACAATAATAAACATCGATCCTAAGTAACTAGAGATAAATCATAAATGTTAAAAAGAAGTGAAGAGGGTGATAAATAGAGAGAAAACTGTCCCTTCATGCAAATATCAATTTTCATGTTTATAATACAATTCAACAGAAATCCTAGACAAAGAATCTTTCCTTTTTCTTTCAGAGGATACGGATATGTGATTATTCCATATAGCCTTTAATTTTTATTTATGCTATGTATGAATAATAAATCAGTCCATTAGAAGAATAATGACCACTCGGAATAGACGCTGAATATACTTGATATGACCCATCATAAATGAACCCATCAAAAAATATAATATTACAGCTCAGCCCATGTTCATGTAATTCTTATTAAGACTCATTTTATATTTATTTTATTTTATTGTTTTAGACTCAATTACAATTCGGCCAGTTTTATTTTAAGGTGCCTACAATGGTAAAGAGAAAAAGAATGAAGAGATAAAGAGAAGTCAAATTAAAAGGCCAAAAAAATTACAAGTCATGTTAAAGTCCTATATCCACATTCAATCCAATGATCCATAATTCTTCTCTTCATACTCTTCATCATTTTTCTCTTCACCAAAGAACTCTCCTTATTTTAATAGATCATTGTATTAGGGTTTTGATAACAAGAGGTATAAAAAGGCTCTAAAATTTGTAGCCACTGTTCAATCTAATTTTGGTGAATGAATTATTGAAAGTTTCGTGATGAAACTTGAGTGTGAATAGCTAAAGTGTGTAATATTCTTAACTATCGCATTGGGTGTTAACAGTAAAGTGGGTAATATTATTGGCTGTTGCATCAGAAAATCAAATTAAGATAAAGTAATTCGCTTTTTTTTTATTTCGTGTTATCTTTGCTTCCATTCTGTATCAGATAAGCTCCTGGAACTAACTTCATTTGAATTAAAAATTAAATTAAATAAAGATCTTAACAAACTAAGATGAAACTAACGTTCATGCTAATAAATTATAGGGATTCGATTCCCTCAAAACCCTAACAACCTCAGAAGCAATCAAACCTACCATCAAGTCTTATAAATACATCTATTTAGTCTCAAGTCAAGGTATGCTTTCTCTACCCTCTCATACTTAACTCTCTCTCACACATCTTATTGACTTGAGTGTCGGAATGGCCTTATAGGTCCACCCCCCGTCGTTCCAAACTTTGATCGCTGGAATCCGCCCCTTTTGAAGCCCTTGTCGAGTACAAGCATCTGAAGAGAACATCCTTCTGACAATTAAGGACAGAACATTAGTGCCCACCGTGGGGCCGCGTTTTATAACCATTTTCCCCACTCTTCTCTTTGTTCTGCTCATTTTTGCAGGAATAGCTGACCGACAACAACCCCCCTCTGCTGAAGAACTCTTCGCTTTAGTCACCACTCTCCAAGCTGAAATCCAGCAACTTTGTGACGGCCAAAACGGCAACAGAGGAGGTGGTGGAGGAGGAAGCGGAGAAGGTGGGGACGTCCCAAATTCTGAGGACATCCCCAATTCTGATGATGACACTACCAGTCAAGGCAGTGACAATGAAGATCACACCAAAACACCACAAACCGTGAGAACACAAACTCACGACTCTGATACCATCGCTGGCCGCCGTGAAAGACCCGTAGATGATGGCAACCCCTTCTCTGATGAGATTATGGCCTACCGGATGCCTTCAAATTTCACTCTGCCAACCACCCTAAAAGGTTATGATGGCATGGAAGACCCAAAATATCACGTCACAAAGTTCCGGAGCATGATGCTCCTGAATGGTGCTTTTGATCATATTCTATGTCGTTCTTTTCCAAGTTTTTTAGATGGTGCTGCTTTACTCTGGTTTTTCTCTTTGTCTGCAGGTTATGTGTCCTCTTTTGCTCAACTTTCAGGACTATTCAGAAACCACTTCGCAGCCTTTGCCATCTATACTCATGACTTCGACTACTTGAGCACTATCAAGCAGGGACAACACGAAAGCCTCCGTGAGTACATCACCAGATTCACGAAGGTGACCATGGAAATTCCCAATCTTAACGTTGATGTCCGCCTTCATGCTCTGAAGAGTGGACTGACGCTAGGAAAATTCCAAGAGACTATAGTTGTGAAAAAACCAAAAACCTTGGCCGAATTTAGAGAAAATGCTTAGGGATAGATGAAGATAGAAGAACTCCGTCAAGCTAGGAACTCGGAGAAATCAAACAAACAAAAATGACAATTGGTCAAACAGACAAAATTCAAACAACAGCAACCGAGACTCCAAAAAGATTTTCCAACCAACACCTAGGTACGAAGAGTTACACACAGTTCAATACCAAAAAAGAAGACATCATCAAGGAAATCTTGAACAACAAACTCATCAAACCATCAAAAAATGCTGGAGCTTACAAAGACCAAAAGAACGTGGATAGATCGAAATACTGCACTTTCCATCAAAAGTATGGTCACAATACTGAAAACTGCATCATTGCAAACGACCTTCTTGAGCACCTAGCCAGAGAAGGACACCTCGACAAGTACATTGATGGACACATTACCAAAAACACTAAAGGCAGCTCATCTAATACAGATAAAGGTAAAAAGGTAATGGGAACATCCCCACAGGGTGAAATCCATTACATTTCAGGTGGCTTTGCAGGAGGAGGTCCCACAAACCCAGCTTGGAAGAGATCTTACCGAGCCATGCTCAGTGAGAAAGGAGCCAGCTTCCGCCCACAAACTCAACAGAAAGAGATCCCACAAATAACTTTTGAGCAATCCGACTTCAAAAATGCCAACAAGAACCTCGACGACCTAGTAGTGATTTCCTTGCAAGTTGGTGAACCCTTAGTTCATAAAGTACTCCTTGATCCAGGGAGCAGCGCTGACGTGCTATTTTATTCAACCTTCCAACTGTGGAGCTTGTCGGCTTCTCTATAGAACGAGTACCAATACTTAGTTACGTATCGTCACAAACCACACTTGGTGACTTCCCTGATTCTCAAATTTTAGACATTCAATATTTAGTAGTAGACTGTTTTAGCCCATATAACATGATACTTGGCAGACCATCTTTAAATATTTTTCAAGCTATTGTTTCCACTATCTACCATTGTGTTAAGTTTCGTACACAGGACGACACAATTGCAACAGTCTATACAGATCACAAAGAGGCAAGACAATGCTACAATGCCAACCTGAACCCGCCAAAGGCCAAACCAAAGAACGCCGGATCAATGCAGTTTACAACGTCAAAAGCTTACCACCTTTAGCAGAGCTCGACCCGAGGACAAACACCGAGGACAGACCTACATCGACCGAGCAGTTAGAGATGATATCTCTGACCTCAGACCTAGAGAAGTTCACATCCATTAACTTAGCACATGGTGCAACAATTATGACTGAAGTGATAGGCTCCTGCAACCAACTTCATTTGAATTAAAAATTAAATTAAATAAAGATCCTAACAAACTAAGATAAGACTAACGCTCATGCTAATAATTGAGCGGCCTTACTCCCAAATTATAGGGATTCGATTCCCTCAAAGCCCTAACAACCTCAGAAGCAATCAAACCTACCATCAAGTCTTATAAATACATCTATTTAGTCTCAAGTTAATGTATGCTTTCTCTTCCTTCTTATACTTAACTCTCTCTTACACATCTTATTGGCTTGAGCATCAGAGTGGCCTTGCAGGTCTACCCCCGCCGTTCTAAGCTTTGATCGCTGGAATCCGCCTTCTTTAAAGCCCTTGCCGAGTACTTGCATCTGAAAAGGACATCCTTTTGACTACGAAGGACAGAGCAATACTCATATGGTTCATTTACTTGTTTTCTTATTTCTAACACGTTTTTCTTGCAAGACAGAATACAAAAAGTTATATCTCTAATAATAATTATAAAGAATAACTTTAGGTGGATTTTCTTTTTTAATTTCCGACTCAACTGTTGGATACTTGGATTATTGGTTATCATTTGTATGGGATTAGAGAACATGCATGTAGAATCATGGATAAAGTAGATAATGTATTATGTTTGTTAAGTTGGATTTAATATGTACAATTTTCTTTATATTTGATCTTTATTTGTAACCTTTTTTGATATCCCACTTCGTATGTTTTGAACATAATACTTGACTACTTTATGAAGAAAAAACAAAAAGTCATGTCGTCCTTGTAATGCTGTGAGATGATATGAGTAGTAGTTAGAGTTAGTTATGTCAGTTGTTAAGTTAGTTGTGCTAATTATGGAATGATTAATTGATGTGACAACTGTTAAATTAGTTAGTGTGACAGCTGTTAAGTTAGTTATAGGATTAGGTTTCTTCTTCTACAAGTTTCCCTTTGTGAAGTGTATATAAGTAACAATAGTTGTAGCTTGTAAAATTGATTCATCATATTCAGAAAATGTGAGCATGAATACAATGTTCATCTCCAAGTTTTCTGTCTTCTCACTTTCTTTCTGCACTTCTACTCTTAGCTCCATAACTGATAGCAAGAGATAGAAAGTCTGAGTTCACATTTTCTCATGGTGCAGTGAGCTTTGCTCTACATGATGAATTTGATCTCCATCTATTGAATCTTCACTCTTCTTCTTCTTCTTCTTCATCTTCTAATCTCATTTTTCTTTCTTCTTCACAATTGCACTCACACGATAGAGTTGATGAGAGTAGCTTTGATTTCTGTCCAATTCTTGTTTCACTGACAGCAAATCAGAGGCTCCGATCACGAGAGCAATTGTGGAAGTTCCTGAATATTTCGTCACTTCTCAGATTCAGTTGTGATATTTCAGCATGATCTTCTGTGACTTCAAATCCTCCTCCTGCTTCACTTTCTTCGAGCTCACACAATAGAGTTTGATGAGAGCCTGTGTTCTCTCAATTTTTTTGAAAGCTCACAGGTGTTCCGATCAACGAGCATGAAGAAAGATTTCCTCTTCTCATTATGAATTTCTCTTCTTTCCAGCTCATACGATAGAGTTTGATGAGAGCTTGTGGCTTCTCGGTTTCTTGTTAAGAAGTTCATAAGTGTTCCGACAACGAGCAAGAAAGAAGAAGCTTTGGTTTCTTTCACAATTAATCATTAGATATGGATGATTTTAGTGATTTCACTGCTAATTCCTCTTCAGGAGAGAATTCTAGTTTTTCTGTGGCTGATCTTCAAAATCTGGCAATATTGATGAATCAACTTGCTTCCGTGCAACAACAAGTATCTCATTCTGCTCGATCCAGCAAGACACTACTTCAAAATCCTTCAAGTCCTTTTATCTACATACTGGAGAAAATCCTGGTAATGCATTTACTACAACTCCTCTCACAACTTTGAACTATCATTCTTGGTCAAGATCCATAAAAATTTCTCTTCGCTCTAAGAACAAGATACAGTTTATAGATGGTTCTCTTCCAAAACCTGATAGATTAGATGGTACATTTGATGCTTGGGAGCACTGTAACAATATTGTCTTGGCTTGGTTACATGCCTCCATCAGTGCTGAAATCCTTCATAGTGTATTATGGTGTGATATTGCTTCTGATTTATGGGAGGATCTTAGACATAGATTCTTCCATGGTGACCTATTTCGTGTTGCTGAGCTAGAGGAAGAAATTTTTACTACAAAACAGGCTGATTCGACAGAAACAACTTATTTTACAAAACTCAAAGGTTTGTGGGAGGAACTTGATGAATTTCAACCCATTCCTGTTTGTGATTGTGTTGGAACATGTTCCTGCATAGCAAGTACTTTCAGGAGATATAGAGAGCAGTCTCATGTAGTACGATTGTTGAGAGGTTTAGGTAATGAATACACCATTGTCAGATCTCAAATCATGCTACTCAAACCACTACCTGATGCCAATGCTATCTATTCCATGTTACTGCAACAAGAAAGGCAGCTTCTTAGTTCTGCTTCGAAGGACAATTTCAAAACTTTGGTGAATGCTACACAGTACTACCAAATCACTTCTGATAACACTTTCAATGAGACTCGGGGAAGAGGACGAGGTAGAGGACCTCGTGGAAGAGGAGGTAACAATGGTAGGCAGCAAGTGAGGAAATGCTCTCACTGTGGCAGAATCGGCCACTTAGTGGATACATGCTACCATAAGCACGGTTTTCCTCCACATTATAAGAGGAACAATGATGTGAAGGCTATTAATAGCCTCAATACTGATGCCGAATTGACAAATATCAGTAACTCTCCTTTGGAAAGGAATGACTCCTTTGTTTGTTTGTTTTCCAAGGAACAAAAACAAGCCTTGTTTGACCTGCTACAGAATCAACAACAACAACAACAACAACAACAACAAAGCCTTATCCCACTAGGTGGGGTCGGCTACATGGATCAAACGACGCCATTGTGCTCTATCATGTATCATGTCTACAGATAGACCGTTGACGTTTAGGTCTCGTTTAACCACCTCATGGATGGTCTGCTTAGGTCTTCCTCTCCCTCTCACTCCTTGTCCATATTCCATTAGATCCACCCTGCTACAGAATCATGTTGGACAAAATGTTCATAACTCACAACTGGCAACTGAAGTGATAGCCCCTTCAGCAGGTATATTTCATATACTTTCTCTGTCAAAGCTTCAATTGAAGCCCACTGATTGGATCTTAGACTCTGGTGCTACTGCACATGTTGTCTGTTCTTTAAAATTTTTCAAAAACTTTAAAAGAGTCAATCTAATCACTCTTCAATTGCCAGATGGATCACGAATTGTAACTACCATCTGTGGTACAATCTGTTTCTCAAACAAGTTTTTCTTGACAGAGGTCTTATATGTTCCAAATTTCACTTTCAATCTCATATCTGTTTCAAAAGCAACCCAGTCTGTTCCATGTCAATTTTTGTTTAACAATATAAAGTGTGAGACCCAGGATCAGGTGAAATTGGAGATGGTTGCAGGGCTATACGTTTTAAAATCTCCAGCACTTCACACACTACACATTCACATTAAGGAGTTACACCTCAATAAGGCACAAGCATCCATTCATGCACTCACCAATTCCACTGACATGGCTGCTGTTTGGCACAATAGACTAGGACATATTTCACAAGACAGAATAGATAGTATGAAAAGAGATTATGACTTTCTTAAAACTGTTAAACCTCTTACTCAATGTGAACCATGCCATTTTGCCAAACAAAAGAGATTGCTGTTTCCTAGAAGCAATTCGATTTCAGAAAACTGTTTTGATATGGTTTACGTCATGGATATTTGGGGTCCCTTGGCAATTCCTTCTGTAGAAGGCCATATATATTTTCTATCAATTGTAGATGACAAAAGTAGATTTGTTTGGGCTTATTTCATGAAGACAAAATCAGAAGTTGCTTCTTTGGTTCCAAAGTTTGCAACATTTGTTGAAACTCAGTTTCATAAGAAAATAAAATGTATTAGAACTGATAATGGAAAGGAGTTCTTTCTCAATTCTTTCTTTGACTCTAATGGTATTATTCATTAAACCAGCTGTGTGGAAACACCACAAGAGAATGGTATTGTAAAACGCAAGCATCAAGACATGTTGAATATGGCTAGAGCTCTTATTTTTCAAAGCAACTTACCAAAACAATATTGGACTTATGCCATAGCCAATGCAATTCATGTTTTGAACAGAGTACCTAGTAAAGTCTTAGATAACAAGAGTCCTTTCCATATTCTTTATGAGAAATTGGCAGACATTTCTTATTTTAAAACTTTTGGTTGTTTGGCTTTTGCATCTACACTGGCTAATCACAGAACCAAGTTGCAGCCAAGAGCAAGGAAATGTGTTTTTCTAGGCTTCAAATTAAACACAAAGGGATTTCTTCTACTTGATTTTAAAACATCACAGTTGTTCCTGTCTAGAGATGTTGTGTTCTATGAGCACATCTTTCCCTTTTCACTTGTTTCAACATCAACATCTCTAAGGGAATATGCAGATTTTGTACTCCCACATTATTCTGATACTTCTCATATGTTTAATACACCTGAGAATTCTTGTGATGATATTCCTAGTGTTGCACATTCACTGTCAATATTATCACCTTCACAGTCATGCACTCCATCTCATACAAGTCATGCATCTCCTTCTTTAAATACAAATCCTGCACCTTTTTCATCTGCATCTCATAGCACTGCATCTCCATTTTCTGCATCCCACAATTCTCCCACTTTAGTTGTTCCTAGAAGATCTACTAGAGATAGAAACCACCACCTTATCTAGCAGACTACCAATGCATGCATTTTGCATCATATCCTCAAAATAAAATCAGCAGTTGCTCCTCATCTATCCAATATCCTATCTCAAACTTTATTTCGTTTGACAAGTTGTCACCCACACACAAAGCCTTGTCTTTGGCAATTGATGCCACAAGTGAACCTACAAGTTATGAGCAAGCAATTCAGCATGATTGCTAGAAACAGGCAATCAATGATGAAATTTTAGCCCTTGAATCAAACAATACTTGGGTGCTCACCACTCTTCCAAAAGGAAAGAAGGTCGTTGGTTGCAAATGGGTTTTTAAAACCAAGCTTAAGACAGATGGCACAATTGAGAGATACAAAGCTCGACTTGTGGCTAAATGGTATACACAAACCCCTGGTTTTGATTACTTTGACACCTTCAGCCTCGTGGTTAAGATGTCCACGTTTCGAGTCTTACTTGCTCTTATAGCCAACAAGGGATGGTTTCTTCACCAATTGGATGTCAACACTGCATTTTTACATGGTGATCTCCCTGAAACAATCTATATGAAGCTCCCTCCAGGGCTTTCTGCTCCTCCCAACACTGTCTGCAAATTAGAAAGGTCTCTCTATGGCCTCAAACAAGCTAGCCGCCAATGGAACCACAAGCTTTGCTCAGTGCTTCGTGACTCTGGTTATACTCAATCTAAGGCTAACACTTCTTTGTTCACTAAAGGCAATGCCATTGCTTTTACAGCCATCCTCGTTTATGTTGATGACTTAGTTCTGGCTGGTAATGACATGGGAGAAATTAATCGAGTTAAAGCTTTACTTGATGCCAAGTTCAAAATCAAGGACATTGGCCTTCTAAAATTCTTTCTTGGATTTGAGGTTGCTCGCAGCAGAGATGGTATCCTCTTGTACCAAAGAAAGTATGCCACAGACTTGTTTCATGAATTTGGCCTTCATAATACTAAGCCGGCTTCTACACCAATGGATTAGATCTCTCATCTCTCAAAATCATCAGGGACTCCCCTCACTGATCTTACTCCTTATCGCCGACTTACAGGGAGGCTGCTGTACTTGACAAACACTCGTCCTGATATCAGTTTTGCTGTCAACAAATTGAGTCAGAATTTGGATTGTGCAACAGATACACATTTCAAGGCAGGACTTCACATTCTCAGATACATTAAACAGGCACCAATAAGAGGAATTCTTTTTTCAACAATGTCAGACCTTACCTTGATTGGATATTCTGATTCAGATTGGACAACTTGTCCTGATTCTAGAAGATCAGTATCCGGATTCTGCTTCTTCCTTGGATCTTCCATCGTCTCATGGAAAAGCAGGAAGCAGCATACTGTGGCAAGATTATCAGTTGAAGCTAAATATCGAGCTCTTGCTCTAGCAACATGTGAAGGTCATTGGTTGACCTACATCTTGAAGGATTTACAAGTATCACTGAGCAAACCTATCACATTATTTTGTGATAACCAATCGGCTATACATATAGCTTCAAATCATGTATTCCATGAGAAGACCAAGCACATCGAGATAGATTGCCATACTGTTCGTGATTCTGTGCAAAATGGCTCTCTGAAGCTTCTACCAGTTCCTTCTGTAGAACAAGTAGCAGATATTCTCACCAAGAGCCTTTCACCAGCTCTTTTCTGCAAGAACCAAACCAAGCTTGGCATGTTCGATGCTCACACTCCAAGCTTGAGGGAGGCTGTGAGATGATATGAGTAGCAGTTAGAGTTAGTTATGTCAGCTGTTAAGTTAGTTGTGCTAATTATGGAATGATTAGTTGATGTGACAGCTGTTAAATTAGTTAGTGTGACAATTGTTAAGTTAGTTATAGGATTAGGTTTCTTCTTCTGCAAGTTTCTCTTTGTGAAGTGTATATAAGTAACAATAGTTGTAGCTTGTAAAATTGATTCATCATATTCAGAAAATGTGAGCATGAATACAATGTTCATTCTCCAAGTTCTCTGTCTTCTCACTTTCTTTCTGCACTTCTACTCTTAGCTCCATAACTGATAGCAAGAGATAGAAAGTCTGAGTTCACATTTTCTCAAATGCTATACTTGTAAACATGAGTACGAAAAATGATTTCATGGAAACAAGAATTAAACAAACAAAGTAAGGAGCTAGGTTATTATTGTTTCTGATCTGATTCGTGTTCTCATTCCCCCAATTGTTTTAGCTTCATTTACCATGAGATAGGGAGAAAAAGGAACACCACGATAGCAATGGACTTGTGCGAGGACACTCCTATGCCTCAATTTGTAAAGTGTGATGAAGGTTGCTTAAATGGAGACTTGCTTATTACCTTTGGCTCTAGTAGGCTCCCTGTTTTATAAGGTGTTAGGTTTGTTTTGTATACTATGTCGTTAGGTTGTTGCGATCTCACCAAGTTTGGTTCCTGGAATCTAGTGACGACCAGATATAATGAATTATCCTAAATTCTAGGGAGTCAATAATGTTATGCTAAGTGTACACCCAAATCAGCCACCAGTGGATAATACATTGGTGGCTGATTTTAGTGTACAAATAGAATTAATGTTCCTTATTACTACATTCCGGTGGTTATGGAATTTGATCTTTTTCTTAAGACACGATCGGAGTTGTGATCAGGCTGAGATTGAGCTTTGTGGGTCCTTTTATGAGTTACCTAAATAGTGAGCATGCTTGAGCCAGGTCCAGAACATATAGGTTACATTATTATTATATTAATTGACTATGTCATATATGACGATGACGCAAAAATTATAGAAAGATTGCTGGTTTGTTAGAGTTTAAAAGATTACACCAAGTTTCAATAGGTATACATATATAACATAATAATGCATTAATGATGGGGGTAATTGAAACTTAAAAAGAAATAAAAAGGTAGAGCCATTAAGGCGTGGCTTTTGCAAGTGACTGATGATGCATCATCATTTGCAGATACATGTACTATAGAATACATGCTGATGTACAGATGTATGTAAAATATGATGATATGATGTTGTCTGTTGACTGTGTGGTGAATAGCTAGGTAGTATTAGACTACCATAGGAAATCGGTGAGTTGAGAAGTAGCTTCAGAATCTTGGAGGTCGTTAGAGGGAGAATGAACATGTCTTCCTTCATATGTAGTTATAACCATCCTTGGATCCTCACCTAATCGCTCCACTCGCTTCTTCACTCTACACTTTTCTTCTGTGCAACGGTAGTAGCTTCTACATATTCATCAACATGTAAAAGAACATCTTTAATAAATTATGAGGCTGGATAAAAGTTTTATTTAACGGAATAAGTATCTTGCTCGATTTCTGACTAAGAATAAAATGATTCTTCATAATTTAAAATTTTCTAACCAATCTCTATTGATTTAATTAAGTAATTGACCTAAATAATCTCTGTAACTGATTTAAAATTTTTGAATTACATAAAATTACTTTATTAGTTTTTGGACAAAGGGTCGGGATAAAAAAGAGCAAGTACTAAATTTATAAAGGATTATTATTATTAGTTATTATGAATGCCATACTACCCAAATTAGCCATCAGAATGTCACCAACTACATTCATACTACTCGCATGCTTAAGGACTTAAACCCAAATCTATGAGTATCTAATTTTTAGTTCATATCCAAATTTATGAGTATATAATGCTCCATAGTTTACTCCATAAATATCTATAACATAAGTAAATTATATTAAATTATTTAATAAAATTATCCAAGATTTAATAAAATACTTTTAAAATATAACTAAATACAAATAATATACCATTGTTTGCAATATGACAACAATACATTAATTTTAAATAAAAAATTAAATGTAGATTTTTCTAAACTAAAATTAACCATCTAAATGTTATTAAATATCTAAAAAATAAAACTGAATTATATATATATATATATAAGGCGAGACATGGCAGGTAATGGAACAAGAGGATCAATATCCATACTCGCTCCATACCTATTTAACCATCCCAAAAACTTATCCCATTTAAGATAGGACAGGTCGGAACGGGGTGTGTGAGATCAAATTTTCCTCCCTAACTTTTTGTCTAATTTTTTTTTATCTTCATGTTTCTTTTAACGTATAAATTATAAAAGATAATATAACATTGCTTTTAATATTAATATAATAGGAAAATTTTTAAGTATACCGATATATAATATTATACTGTAATAATTGTTGATTTTAATTTATATATATATATATATATATATAT
>JASCZI010272205.1:3152-33395 GCA_036250425.1 Stylosanthes scabra
TTGTGAAGGATAAAAAGAAGGGAGAACTCCAAAGAAAAAAATCAAAGGCATTTAGAGGGCACATGCATGCACTAAAGTGCTAAAAGAGAAAGAGGCACTCGCACAAACATAAAAAAGGGACGGCAAGGGAATATTAAAAAAAAAAAACCCTTGCCGCCTCAAGCAGCAAAGCTGCCAAAAATAAATGCGAGTGCCACACAGTGAAAAGAAGAAGTTCATGTCATGAAAACAACAAAGGGATGCGGGAATAGAATGAAGAACTTCAGGATAGGTGTCTTGGATTAATCAGAATGTTCAAATTTTAGCGCACCTTTCCCAAATTAATACTTCCGAACCTTCACCCTAGCCCCGTTACAAGCCCAAAAAGACTTTTCTGATGATTACACAGGTATAGACAGCAGCATGGACGGACGAGATGAAAGGCAAGTCGAGAAAAGCAGGAATTAGACGGGAACCGAGAGCCTTTTTAACCCGATACACCGAGAGCTGAATGTAAACACGACCGGGTAAGGTTCTTATTCCTTGATTCTGCTCTTGGTGAACCTTTGCACTGTGTGAGATCAATTATATCTTTTCCTTCAATTGGGTTAGTACTTGCTGCAGTACTCTCCGCCCACTCTTGCACAGTTTTTTATTTCTTTATATGTATGCATAATTATTCCTTCATAGCATTGGGAGGCACGCCCAAAAGGCGGTTTCGGCACAGATGCGTACGCATAGAGAGCTTGCATGCGTACGCATCATTGGATTTCAGCATCTATTAATAGAGGAGCCTTTCACCATTTCAAGGGAGACCACTTCCACATTTAGCTTAGTTTTTAGGGTTCCATTTTAGGTTTGTTGTCCATTCACTAGCCAGACTTTTTTTTATTTGTTTGTTTGTTTATTTTACTGTTACTCTGTCAAACTTCAGTTTTAATCAATTTACTTTACCGTTATTCTGTCTGTTTTATTTCTTGCAAACCGCTATTTTACATACTGTTATGCTGCCAATTTATTTTCCCGCTTTTATGATTTTCGCAATTAGTGAGTAGAGTCTTATAGTGTCTTGGCTGTGAGGTGAAATGTGCAAATGACCGGAGCTGCAAGTCCCTATAAAGATCATACTAGAGGAACGGGTCAAACCCGTAAAGCTATACGCCCTACACCCCTGCTAGCACAGTGGCAGTTCCAAGACCGTACGAGGTTCGCCACTGTAGCATAGCATAAGTGCTTGGGAACCTGGTGACAGCAGGTCCGACCCGGTGACAACGGGGATCCTATAGAGTTTGTCAGCTCTGGGCATAGGTCAGAGGCTCCATATATCGCTAACGCGCAAGAGGTCCTGGTGACAACAGGATTGTACCGGTGACAGCGGGTTACTCTTGGGAGCCGGAAGTTGAGACACGAACTCCAAGCAACACCTGCTCCAAATGTGAGTTGAACCCGGAATGGTGGGTTCATGTGCCACATAGCTAGTGAGTTTCGGATATAGCAGAGGTTCCTCTTAGGGGGTGTCTAATCGATCTGGGACATAGCAGCAATGACAGTGATGCACCGTATTTCAACTCATAGCTGGGACACTCCTTTTATTATCAGCGTATTTACTGCCCTTTTACTGCTTATTTACCGCTTTCAACTGCTTTCAACTTGCGAACTACTTTCAATCAATCTCAACTGCAACCAACCCCAATCAAAAACAGACTTTCCCTTTTGCTTCCTGAGCAGAACGGCCCGAGTCCTACTCGGTATTTTGGTTGCACCCTGTGACACCTTTTTAAAACGTTCCAGACGCCGTCCGCAAAGGATAAGGGACTTTTAGAACTACAACGAACGAAAGTCCCCGCCCCGAGTGGGCGCGTCATATGTTCTCTGTTGATTTGTTGATTTGGGGTCTCAAATTTTCATCGAAAGTTTTTTCTTCCTCTTTTCTTTTTGTTACAGCTGAATATTCGAGAGAGAGAAAACTCTCTCATTTGCCACAAGAGAAAGTTTTGATTGTCAAATTGGTAAAACTATGTATCTTGAACATTTTTCTTCCCTTTAATTTTTTTTCAGAAATTGGAAGAAGTTATGCCAAGAGCAAAGATAAAAGCTAAATTAATAGATTTTAAGCTAATTATGTGCAAAAGTGTTTATATTTGAGTATTCTATTTAATTAATTATGTGTTTTTTTTTTCAATAGGATTTTGATATTGCAAGTAGTTTTGATCCCCTCCTTTAACAGGGGTGATGGAGTATTCATATTTACACAAAGATGACTTAAGCTTTTACTGTCTTCTGCAGCAAATATGCCACATCGGTATGAAAATACCCTTTTCTATGGTAGCCCTGCACCTCACTTGAAAATTTGCACTTTGGTTATTCAGAGGTATTGGTACGGTTCTTATAATGTTAGTTTAGCATTATAGATAGGTTAATATAATGATAGAAGGCATGCTTGAAAACGTCTGTTGTGTCTGGCCTTTATTGGTTTGGATTTGTATATATATGCATGTTTTCTTATATCCTCTGATCAATTTAGTCCCAATTTATTATTATAATATTTTTTAATAGGGATTTTAGATTGACAATGTAGCAATTCATGCTCAAACTTATTAATTGGGTGGCTTTTTTCTTCAACGTGATTTATAAAAAGAAAATATGTATTTTGTTTTTGTTTATTCTTGCTATTGGTTACTTTGAAGCAGAGACTTGATGAGTTGTAATCATTATTATTTAGGAAAATTCATAATTCAAATTGGGTGAAGACCATATATGTGGATAAGATCATAAAGCATAGAGCTCATTCACCTTGTGAGGATTTGTTTAGTATAACTGTTTGTGATGTTGTTTTTTTTAAGTCAAGTTTTTTTTTTTGCTAATTAATCATAATAGATTCTTCAGTGATCTAATATGTAATTGTGCGGTGTTTATTAATTTTTTTCTATTTGTGATGTAGTTTTTATGGTGTGAATTTATTTATTTGTTTTTTGATTGGTTCTTATGTGTTGTTAGTACTTTTCTTAGGTAATTGATTTGATTTGTATTGTATGTATTGTATTTGAGAAAGTGGAGGGCTTCAAATATCATGAAATTCCTGGCTTTCCAAGGACACTAGCAGAGCATCATCCATAAGGAAAGACTTACTGGCACTGGATGGGTTGGATCGAAGAGAACTCAGAATAGACAACCACCAAGAATAGAAATCACCAACCATATGAACAGGTAACACATCCTTGGATGAACTAAGTCTCTAAACCTCCATTGATTTTCTGCAATTAAAAATACAATGCAAAACTAATTCTTCTTCTGCAGAACAGCGGTGACGAGTTGCAGTAGTGGCTAGAAAATGCCGATAAAGCTGCTGAAGAACAGGGAGGCGGTCATGGAGGGCTTTCCACAAAAACAGTTTCACCTTGTGAGGAACTTTAAGTTTCCAAAGCTCCATCCAGGTAGATTTTTTTCTCATATGAACTGGGCATTACTCAATAGGAATGTGAAAAAATGAATATGCCAAATTGTTGATCTTGATTATTGGGTTTGCCACATTTGTAGAAAGTTCAACTTGAAATGTTTCATTTCTGAAGGTTGGACACTACTAGAGTAAGAGAAAATTCTTCCAGTGGGGAAGGATATCTCAGCAGTTGGCCTTTGCAGTTTAAGAAATGGAATTCTCGAAATTAAGTCATGTAAGGATCTACCATATTTTATTACTTATTTTATTCCTTATGATACTATGTTTGTTGTTTATGCGTGATCACTGCACTTGATTTATGATTTATGATAACTTCTCCAAATTGAATAATAGTAATAAGCATGGATCATGCTAACAAATTCAAGTAGATCTAGCAGAATTAGAGATAGAGTAGTAATATTTGTAACATTAGTTCTTTTTTGTAAGAGGGATTATGATGGGAAGGTAGTATATTTGATCTACATAGATCTGGTTCTGTATAGATTCTTTCATGTCGTTCATTTATATGTTCATTTCATGATTGAAAATATTATAAATTACATACATCTCTTAACATGCTGCATATCACGATCATAGGTTTTTGGAGCTTTGTGCCTTTGAACATGCCTCAAGGAAGAAAATTTTTAGTCTTTTACATATACATTTAATTATTTAGTGTTGAATGGGTTTCTTCACTTGTGAATTAATATATACTACTGGTTTTGTTAATGATCTTCTCTTCTAATGACTTTAGGAGCATCGAGAAACAAGACAATCATGATTATGTACCAATCATGGCAATCTATCATAATAATTAAAGACTTTGAAACTTTTCTTTTTGAATTTAAACTAAACTTTTCGTCTTTTTATTTGGCAGGTCTTCTTTGTTTTTAAGTTTTCGTATGATGTTTCTATTTTGATTTTATTTCTTATTTGATTGTGTTTTTAGAGTTGATAGGTAGTAGTGGAGTTAGTTTACTTAGAGTTTATTTTTAAGGGATTATATGCTATTTGTTTGTTAATGCTACCTATTCATGTTAAATGATAAAACATAAAGAGAACTCGAATTTTTTAGTCCATAGACCATGATTTTATAACCTGAGCATTTATGAAATAGGTGAATGAATAATATTCATGTCTGATGAGTTATATTCATAATTCATGTAACCATGATAGTCACATAAATATCGTGTTAACATTTGAGTTATATTCTTTTCTTTAATTTGAGATATATTCTTGCTCTTTTCTTTTTCTTTTTAGATTTATCGGAGTACTGAAAACAAAATGTTTAGTGACCAATGTTAGTTCAAATGACCGATGATATTTGATTCATTGCTTTCTCTTGGTGTAAGCATCATTTTAGGTGAAGTTTTTTTATTTCAATTTTGGAGAAAACATGATTCTATTTCTTTCATCAAATAAAATTTCTCCATATTATTTATTAGGTTCTGGGATTTGATCAAGTTTTTATTCTCCCTTTTTTAATAGGTACTGAAAGAAGATGTTCTTAAAAATGGATTAGGAATTTATTTGATTCTCATTCTTTTTAGGCATGACAATAACTTTTGTTTAATTTATTTAACCTTCTGCTGTTGCTGTTCCCCTATTCCCATCCTTACAATGTTTTCTTTTGTTATAGTTTTTTATTTTGTTATTAATCATTTTGTGATTATTGTACTTTTTTTTTGGGTTTGTAAACATTCAAATAAGTAGAAATAGTGGCTGTATAGAATGTCATTAATTGTGCCAATGTTCTCATCAAACTTGACATTGCTAAAGTTGCAAATGATAATTTGTAGGTCTGCTCCTCAAAGTTCTTCTCCCAGTCAAAGTTCTTTTCCTTGATGTGCTCTTCAAGGTATGGTCACTTCTACCTACTTTTTTTCTACTTTAAAGCTAGAGCTTGAATTGTTTCTTTTAAATTTATATGTTATGATTCTTTTTATTTGATTGTGAGTCTCTGTTAGTCACATTCTAAATAGTTTTTGTAATTTTTCTTAGTGTGCTCATTGCTATGTGCCCATGAGTAAGTTGAGCATATCTTTCAAAAAAAAGAGTTGAGCATGATTGGCTTTCTCTTTGACATCTCAGTAGCCATGATAATGGTCTAGGTTAATGGTCTAGGAAAATGAAGAAAAAAGGGTAAAACATAATAAAATAAAGAATACATGAGGAGGCTTTGAGAGAATAATGTTTTGGCTTTTGAATCTAATTTTTTATACTTTAGATTAATTTGGTTCTATATGGTGAAATATAATGTTTTTTCGAATTGTAGATGATGTCTAATCTTGATTTGACAAGGATGACTTCAAAGAGCATGAAGAACAGGAAGCCTAAAAACTTCAAATTCGCTGCATAACAGTTAAAGCATACTTGTCCTGAAGATATCTCTCAAATTGATGAGAAGCTGGGTAATACATCCCGTGATGAAGTAGCAGCTATGTGTCTCCATTTTGATTCCCATAATTGAGTATAGTAGAGTTGTTGAAGAAGCAGGTGAATATCATAGGAATAATATACTTCAAGGAAGAATCTTCAATGAGGAAAGTATGTTGAGGACCTTGATGAACCACGGAGCGTTTTACAAAAAGGGGAAACTGGTGGGGCTGATTTGTGATTTCCCATAAGTATGTTTAAAGGAATGGCTGCGTTGACGTGGACATGTTTTGTCTTATCTAATGATGGGCCTTTTTTTTTCACGCTTTGCACTTTATTGGATGCCATTAAGTGGTTTTTTTTTTTGAGGAATTGGATTTCAGATAACATTAAACGAAAAAATGGGTTGGGCCGAAGTTGGTCCGGGTGCAGAGGAGGTGTTAACTGGGTCGGGTGCAGAGAAGGGGGTTTAGGTGAATGTTCAGCCACGATGTTGC
Source organism: Stylosanthes scabra (assembly GCA_036250425.1). Taxonomy (NCBI): domain Eukaryota; kingdom Viridiplantae; phylum Streptophyta; class Magnoliopsida; order Fabales; family Fabaceae; genus Stylosanthes; species Stylosanthes scabra. The sequence continues at coordinate 9,441 of JASCZI010272205.1, forward strand.
AGAAGGTTCCCTCGTCCCAGAGTGAGAGTGATCGACATTGAGGCGTGGAGGAGAGGAGCTGACTGTTCTGTTTTTGCGGGGATCCCCTGATCTTAGGGTGCAAGCGCCATGGCAACTACGCAACCTTCAAGTGAGGTAAATCGTCGTCGCTGTAGTTTTGGGGGTGTTTTTTATTTTAGGGTTAGCAGGGTCTGTTTTGATTGACGCTAAACCCGCAAGATGGGCTGACGATATGTTGTTCCATGTGAATTATATGGCAGGTAGGTCCTGCGACGGTCAATAGCGAGGCGAATGACGGCGGCGGGGAACTACCATCTCAGGTAACGTTTTTGTCTTTGGGTGTTCTTGTATTCGTTTAGCGAGGCTGAGTTTCTAGGTTAAGTGGTGCAATCGTATTGTGTGTAGGGTTCGCAGGAGTCAAGTGGTAGCGCGACCGGGGGGGATTATGTGCCGGACGATGATCTTGAGGGGCAGTCTGTACGGATTATTGTGGAAGGGATAGGGGACTTTGATTCCATTGACTTTGCCGCGTTGACCGAGCAAGACATGTTGAAGTTTGAATTCGCAGACTTGCAAGGGGCATACGATTTCTACAACGAGTATGGGTGGGTGAAGGGGTTCTCCGTTAGAAGATCCAAAGTGGGTCGTTGCAGGAAGGTTGGTTCTGGTGGAGACATTTTGTGGCAGTATTTTGTTTGCTCAAAGGAGGGTGTGCGAGAGGGTAAGTACACGAAGAGGGCTGGTGATAGGAAAATGGAGGCCCGACCGATCACCCGATGCGGGTGCGATGCTAGAATAAAGGTGCACGTAGACCAGGACAAGGATAGATGGTATGTGGATAGCATATGTGACAGGCACAACCATGAAATGGTGGATCCAAGGTTCAAGGGAATGATGCGTTCCCACCGTTCAGTTAAGGAAGGGGATATGCACAAAATAAACTCAATGAGGAAAGCTGGGATGCGTGTGCCAACCATATTTCGTGCATTTGTCCATGAAGTCGGGGGTTTTGAGAGTGTTGGGTTTGAGATGAAGGATATATACAACGCAATCCAGAAGCAAAGAAAGGCGGGCGTAAGTGATGCCGACAGTGCCCTTAAGTATTTGTCTTCACTAAAGAAGCACGATGCGAGTATGTTTTGGAGGTACTCTGTGGATGAGGAGAGGCGTCTACACAACATATTTTGGTGCGATGGAACTAGTCGCCATGATTACAGTGTATTCGGAGATGTGTTAGGGTTCGACGCAACTTACGGCAGGAACCGGTATAAATGTCCGCTTGTTATTTTCTCAGGAGTCGACCATCATATGCGCACAATTGTCTTTGGGTGTGCAATCCTGAGCAATGAAAGCGAGGATAGCTACGTCTAGTTATTGCAGGCCTTTATTGAGGCAATGTGTGGTCGTCAACCGAAGTCAGTTATAACCGATGGGGATTTGGAAATGAAGAACGCCATAAGTTCTGTCTTCCCGAATGCTAGCCACCGCCTTTGTAGTTGGCACTTGCTAAGGAATTCCACATCACGAGTAGGACGACCAAGTTTCATGAGACAGTTTCGGATATGCCTCATGGCCGACTTAGAGGAGGATGAGTTCGAGTTGGTTTGGAATCAAGCGATTGAGGAATCCGGGTTGGAAAATAATACGTGGGTTCGGTAAATGTATGAGAAGAAGGAGATGTGGGCTAATGCACACATTCGGGGAGAGTTCTTTGCGGGGTTGAAGACGACTTCAAGGTTTGAGGCACTGAATATGCAAATCGGCAAGTTCATACACAACGGATACAACCTCCGGGAATTTATCGAGCATTCTCAGCATTACTTGGATTTCATGCGAAGGAAGGAGTTGGTGGCAGACTACAGGTCCCTTTATGGAGAGCCTGTTGTGAAGTCAAGGCTTCCTGAGTTAGAGAAGTTTGCAGGAGAAGTGTACACCAAGGAGGTGTTCAGGTTGTTTAGGGAGGTGTTGCTGCTTGCGAGCAATGTGAGGGTCATTTCGTCGAAGAGAACAAGCTCTTGTCTGCTATTTGAGGTGGGTATGTATAGGCAACATAGGCGTTGGAGTGTTGCCTGGGACGACGAAGACGATGAATTTCATTGTTCTTGTTTGCGCATGGAGTCTTTTGGAATCCCGTGTGTTCACATAGTTGGGGTGCTCGTGTATCTAGACATAGCTATAATACCTGGGAATCTCATTCTCAACAGGTGGACCAAAAAGGCGAAGCAGTCGAGGCATATTGACGGTGTCCGTCAGGGGGAGATACCTGACTCAGCTTACATGAGCATGCATGCGGCCATGCTTGATGATTGCAGGGAGCTGGTCAAGTTAGCTTGTCGTAACTTTGAGGATTACTTTGAGGTGAAGAAAAGGATTGCCACCGAAAGGGACGTGCTGAGGGAAAAGGCTCAGGGTTTTACAAGCGAAGGGGCAGAAGGTGTAGAGGTTAGGGATCCGAAGAGGGCAAAACACAAAGGGTGTGGACGGCGGGTTCTTACGTCGACGGGTAGGTTTCGTCGGGTACAGCGGTGCAGGTGATGTGGCAAATCAGGCCACAATGCTCGTAAGTGCGATAATGTCGGTGGAGATGCAAACACGCAGGGATCTTGGAATATACAAGACAACTCAACGGATGATATGGATGTAAGTTTTTGAATGAGCAGGTCGGTGCATGTGTACGTTAGGGGAGATGAGGAGTTAATAACTGTTTCATTGTGTTGCTATCTTCCATCTAGTAAAACTTCTTTGCTTTAGACTGCAGCTTTAACATAGCATTGCTAAAACATAATTGTACTATTGGTTTAAACTTTCTGTGTATCAGGTACTTCTGGTTGTTGATGTGTGGTTTGATGTTGTTGTGTGGAATAGGTGTTGCTATTTTTAGGTTCTTTTTTTTAGCTGTTGCTAGTTTGAGTTGTTAGCTGTTCATGTGCTTGTGTGGAATAGGTGCTTGTTTTTAATTCGTATTTAGCATCGAACGTTGGAGGCTATAAATTTAGTTTCTCAATAAAAGGGGGTCTGGTGCGGTGCATGGGTGTTGGGGTTTTAGGTTAAGATCTTGGGTTCAAGCACATTGTAAAGCCATTGTGATGGGGAAAAATGGTCTCAAATGGTCTCACATGGTCTCACATGCATGCAGCAAGAAACGTGTATAATTTTGCTTGTTGGCCTAGATGGATTTTTTCTGCACATTGTCGATATTGTAGGACTTTGAGGCTTTTGATTTGCTTTGCAATGATTTTGTCCGTTGGGAGTTGCAATGAGTTTTTATTTTCTATCAATTACAAATTTTGACAGTACCATGAGTTGAAGTAGGTTTCCAACGAAATTCATGAAATGCAAGATAGAACGGGTGAAGTATTATAATTGTGGGGCTCATGTGTTGCAATGAGTTTTTCATCTTGTATGAATTACTCAGTTGTTACTTAGCTGTTACTTAGTTAGACTTGCAGAACTTCGAAAGAATTTCTAAAACAGAAGAGAAAAATTTCTAAAACAGAAGAGAAGCCAAAATTGTGCCTGAAACGATTGTGCCTACTACTAGAGCACATTGATGGGTTCATGGCAAAGGTGAGAGTGACATAACAACCTTTTTGACGGGTTCATGGCAAAGGTGAAATTGACATAAGAACGTTGTCGTTACTACTAGAGCACATTGACGGGTTCATGGCAAAGGTGAGATTGACATAACAAACTTTTTGACGGGTTCATGGCAAAGGTGAAATTGACATAAGAACATTTTGTTGTATGGAAAGATGAAATTGACATAAGAACGTTGTCGTTGCTTCTGAATAGTGAAACTTTAATATATTTCCAATTTCAACTACCTAGCTAGCAATCAGAAAATATCATAGAATCGGGGATATAAAGAGGCCCAATTTGTAATAGAAACCAGGTTCGAATATTAGTGTGCATAGTTACAGGACCTTCAAGTTTGGGAAACACAAAAGCACAAAAAGGCCAACCCAACGGAAAGTAAACCATACACCAAAAAAATGGCCCATTAGGCCCAACGTAGTGTGTGCTAAAACAAACAGCATATTTTCTTGGGCCTCAACCATGAATTCCGTGGAGTTGCAAAGTTGCTTATTTGGAGCTATTTTGTTTTTTTCCATGCAAAGCATAACCCAATGAATTCAAGGTTTGGGCCCAGAGTTGAGTGTCGCACAATCAAAAAACAGTGAGGCCCTAAAATAATTATAACGTGTTGGGGGGCCAACCAAAATGAACCCATTTGGAAATCCAAAATAAATGATGGACAATGCTGCCTTCTGCCTGAAACCCATCAACACATTCAGGCAAGGACCCTGGGAGTTGCATTCAAGTGGTTGAGGGACGGATGGAATGACTATCTTCCTAGTCCTTCCTAGCTCGTTCCTTGATATCCAGCCTGAGCTCATTCACGAAGTCGTTCACAAGAGCCATGGCAGTGTCCATCCTGACCTTGTTTGCAGCATTGTCAATGTGGCTCTACATCATTTATCCAAAAAGAAAGTTAAAAACAGAATGGCTTCCTTTCACATTGTCCGTTACAAAAAGACCCAAATGGCATAAAAATCCGAGTAGAGGAACTTACTTTCGGTTTGGCAAAGGTCCCCTCAGCAAAATAGTTTTCCATCTGCAACCATAACAATATCCATAATTTGTCCTTGTACCTGTGCATTAACCAAAAGGCATTGTTAGAAGAAAAGTTTAGTGGGAAAAAAAGGCTGAAACGAAAGATCATATGGGACTTTACTCACGGATTGCCCATGTTTGGCACACCCAGAACAAACTCAGGGTCCCATTTATGAAGAGGACGTCTCTGGCCCAAGACATCTGTGTCATGAAAGCCGACACGGATGATGTGATCCAGTGCTGTGGCCTGTCAACAACAAGAGAGGACGTTCATAGCATCGACGGTATAACATGGTGAACCTTTTTTACTAGCAGCTTGCAAAAAACTTGGGTCATAAAAAAACCGGCCCAACCAACTAGGAAAACAAGTTAAAAGGGAGGGTTTTTTTTTAGAACAGTCTCCCCAAAGGGCCCAGCGTAAAGGTACATGGCTCAACAAAAAGCTGGCTCAACAGACGGAACACAAATTAAGTTGGGCTAAACTTACCCTTCCAACAAGTGGATCTAATTTTTTGGGCCGTTAACATAATACAGATGCATCAAAAACTCGAAAGGCCCATAACAAAACGAAACAAGTTATTAATTATGTGAAAAAACCAGCAGGCCTTGTCTAAAAAAAATGAAATTTTTGGCAGCCCATATAAAAAAAAACTTGGACATGTTCCCAGCGCCCAAAAAAAAAAACATGTTCTCGAGACCCGAAAAGCAAGAAACAAGTTGTTATTTTGCAGCTCGTTCAGAAAAAATATGATAGTTTCACAGCCCACATGAAAAACAAACTTGGATATGTTCATGGCTCAAAGAAAAAAGCTGTTAAGAATGTGGATGAGCCATAAGGCCCAACAGAAAATGGTAACTTCTTTGCAGCCCAGAAAATAGACATAAATGACACTCATGTTTTGTTTTGCATGAGGAAAGCCAAAATGAAGCAACCAATTAACTTACAACTGCAGTAGCTGCATAAATGCATCCCTGTGCCAAATCGTTGCATCCAAAACTATCAAACAGCCAAATCTTTGTCTTAGGGATATCGACGACCATAAGGTAAAGGTGAACCTCCTTGGAAGGATAGAGTATCTCCTTCATCTGCACATAAATCTGCGAAGGCATAGGAGCAAAACGACATCAAGTTTCATTGAACAAAGAGGGAAACATCTCATCCTTGGAAGAACAATTTCATTAAACAAATAGGGAAACATGTCATCCTTATGTATCTGAGGCCTACAGGTCTTGGAAGCAAGTCATCCTTAAACAAAGAGAACATGTCTTCCATAGTAACATCACCCCCAAGAACAAAGTCCTACGCCAAGAAAAAATGAGAGAAACATGCACCATTAGTTAAAAGGGAGACAGTTCAGTTGTGTGTTCCGTTTCATTAAAAAGTAACTACTAACCGAGAAGTGAATAGGGAGGGACCAATAACTGGTTTGCTGGAGTTGACTATGTGTCCAAGCGGACTTAAAGGCAATTTGCTCCATCACATAATCAGAAGGCTCATTTCCAGGGAGCAATGTGCCAAAGTCTTCCCTGTCCATTTGTCTTGTACCCCTCTTGTAGAGCACTTCATGAGGATCCTTCCTTTCTCCAAAGATGTATGCCACCAACTCAACCTGTTCCTGGCTGTATTTGTATTTCTCCAAAACTTTGAACTTGCACTTGGTGTACTGCAAATTAACCATATAAACGATTACAACAATGCAACTAAATGTCAGAAAATGAAGAAGATTTTGTTGTACTGACCCAGGGAATCACAACTCCAATTTTCTTGTACCCATAGAGGTCCACGACGGTTTCTCTGATAGTTCGCCTTAACTTGCCAGACTTCTTAGCCTCCTCAGGGGTATGTTTAACCATCCTTCCCTTCTTGCCAGATCGGGTCCTGACCCCACTGTCTGACCCTAGGTCTCCGTCTGGTTCACCAAGCCTCATCTGTAGTTTTCCTCTAATAGAAGGAGGTACAAAAGCCCCATCCACATCCACATCACGGCTTTGAACACAAGTTTTCCCACTTAGTTGGGTCATTGAACCCATCATTATGGTGTCATCAAGCCATTCTGATATAAGACCAGGCGGAAATGAGGGTGGTGTTCCGGTTTTCTGTTGGGACGATCCCCCACAGGTGTTGTCAGAGCTTGGGCCTCCAGACAGGTCCACCACATTAATGTTGTGTACAGTGGTGTTAGCTTCCAACGCTTCCTCGATTGCCTCCGCCGCTGGCTTTTCGCCAGCAAACGACTCGGGCGTGATGAATGGAGCAGCCTTCTTGGGCCTCACAAAGGCTTCGAGACAAGCTTCCACAATGCGTGAGCAGTTACGCATCTCCTGTGTCATCTCTCCAACAGCATTTGCGTGAGCTTGAACAACCTGTGACAAGCAAAATGGTTGTGACGTTAGACTGTGCAACAAGACGACTCCCACATAACAAGATCTCGTTCTGGCAAGAAAAAAAACTATTATGTTAACGAGCTTACATTCGTCGACGCGTTCAATGCCTCTGTGTGGGACCCCATAGTCTTCGTTAGATCCATCAGGGCTGCGGTGACGCACGACTCCTGCGAGGAAAACTAAATGTTTCGATCAGATCTGGTGGATGTTATAATGAACCAACAACAAAACGTTAAAACTAGTCAAGATTAGCAGTTTTACCGCGACGTCGTCGGCTTCAGCGGATGCAGGCGGAGAGGACATATCTTCAGGCAGACCAACCACCGTGCGTGGTCCCCAAAATCCGAACTCAGAAGATGATTGTAAAAATGAAAAGAGCTTAAGAAAGAAGATCACAAATGAGAGCAGCTGCAGAGGCTATCTCTCTTCCCTGTATCCTTTTTATATAACATTTGTCTCAACCATCTCCAAATGAAAGGGGACTTTCTACACAGTCCATTACCCTAGGTTCCATAACCCTAGGTTAGAACCTAGGCTTGATACGACGGGTTTGCCCTTGGACCTCTGCACGGCGCATCCTCCACTTTGTTCAACTTTTCTTGTACTGTAATTCCCTATTCCAATCCCACCCCCATAGCAACAAACGGGTTCCAGGCATGTCAGTGAAAACCCCATTGGGACATTTAGGTAATTTTCACCCCGGTAAAACTAGCTTCCTTCGTATGCTAGTGTATTCCTATGCCTTGAACGCGTCTCCATCCTCTGTGCTATCGCAGAAGGCTTTCTATTGAGTTGACAACCTCACGTCCCGGAACGAAGATGCTTCCATTCCTCGTCCCTTTTTTAAATTTGAAGGAAGGATGTTATCTCGATGACGCCGTCGTTTGTGGCATACATAAAAACCTAGGATCAAATGGGCTTGACCCGAAATGTAGCAGGCCCATTATGACCAACAAACCCTACACCAAAACGCAGCGTCTCCTTCTTACAATGGCGGTTACCAAGTTTTTTGTATATAAATGGGCCGTAACATTTTCGGCCAACTCTTCATGTGGTTGATTTTATTTTGGGCCAATGTGGTTCATTTTATTATGGGCCAACAATTACTGGGCCAAAGCTTTTCATTTTATTATGGGCTAAAGGTTTTATTTTATTGATTGGGCCTTGCAAACACATCCAAAGAGATCTAACGCTTATCATTGTAACGCATTATAATTTTTATGGTATACCCTTCCCATCCACAGAAGTTGATAATGAGGATTTGTCTCAGAAAGTCTAACAAAAAATAATAAATGACTACATCAACTTAAATGTCTCTGCAGCATGAGTCAGGAAAAATAGGCCTAATACAAACTCTGAATTCGTATAGATTTGTCAAAATAACGTTCCATAAAAATAGATTACATGGTTCAACCCTACCTATTACCACCACCTATTAGCATTAAACCGACTGGACTTTTCATAAAGCATTTGTTTAACAACACCAGTCATTACACATTACAGCCATTAAAATAAGCAAGAAGATCAGGGACACACTAACTACAACCCTAAAACCAAACGGCCATCTACATCCCCACAGCAATGCTCATGGTCTTCACTTCTTCTTCCCTTTAAGGGACATACCAGCCATCTGCTGCATTGCGTGGGCCATCTGCATCATGAGCTCCCACTTGTCCACCTCCAGCTGCGAGACTCGACCTTTTAACGCCTCAACCGCATCCAAAACCCGTTGGATGCTCAACTCTGTCACACAACCACACAATCGATTGATAACACTACACACATAAACTCATAAAAAAGCCACACTGAAGATTTATATGGTCCTTTTCCGTTTTCCCAGCAAGAACAACGAAAAGACGAAATGCATTTCTCACCTTCGTTATCGGCGGCATACCTAGGTTTAGTGTGCCTGCTTGAGCTTGCTGCACTCGCAGGGGCAGGCGACGCGCTACCGGACGCCTCCCCCAAGCCGATGGAGTTGGTTCCAGAGAAAAGTCGGCCACGACCACCAGTGCCGTTTGGTATTCCATCCCTCTCTGTGACCACCACTGCGGGGTTCTCTTCACCCTCGGAGAACACTGCAACTGCAACCTCTACTGCGGGGGCTGGGTTTGCTACCGGTGCAGGGTCGTGGAAAGCATTCCAGGCTTCCACCGCTGCATCCATCGTTGGGTATCTCATGTGGATGGCATCGCCATGGCCGACCACTTGGGCCGCGGCAGACGGCCAGTTCGTATAGATGCCAGGAGTCTTCCCAGCAAAGACAACGTAAAAATCCCCCATTGTTGAGATTTGTGAATGCCTAGTCCTCCCTTCTTCTTCTCTCACAAACTACACTCACAGTACGCAGGTCCCTTTCAAAGGAAACCCAATTGCCTCCTGTATATGCAACGTCGTATTCTAAAGGAAGTGAGTTCCGCGATCGGGCCAGGCCCAGGCCCAAAAAGTGTCATTCGTATCACTCTTGTCTGTGATAAAGTCCCCCTATTATTTCTCACAAATAACAATAATTAATAATAACAATTATAATAATAACTTCATAGAAAAAAACAAAAAACAATAATAATAATAATAATAATAATAATAACAATATTAATACCAATAACATTGTAGCCAAAAAATTAAATGTCAATAATAAAAAAAATATTAATTACATTAATAATAATCTAAATATCTATAATACAATAATAACAATAATATGAAACCAACTTGCTTTCCACAGAGATTGCTTCTTCAATACGCTCCTCCCTGGTCAATGCTGCTCCCACTGCGCCTGCCATTGTGCCTGTCACATCGCCGTCAGCACATCCACCATTGACAACTCAACTTTTTTCACACACCTACTACGTCTGATGCTTCCAGCGCTACTCCCTTGCACTCTGCATACAAAGCATGTCGTACCACCATCCCCATCTCTTTTTTTCGGGAACCGGACCTCCTCCCGTATTCCTCCCACACCCCACATGCCCATAAAATAAATGAAACTGCTGAACGTTCACTTCTCTCATTATGAACAACAACAATGAAAACTGCCTTATTAACTACCATCATCATCATCGTGATAATAATAAACGCGGATACATATTACATTAAAAATTCATATTTAATATCATGTAGACACCAAAATTAAATTATCTATCATGATCATAATAATATACTCACATAGACAATAACAATAAATATTATCTATCATGGCCTCATCAACTATCACGATGTTCGTAATGTAAACACCAACCAAAAAATTAATTAATATCATATTCAAGGATTACCGATTATATATTATCTCCATTGTCCATATAAATCATCCATATTCAATTATATGTAATTACCAATCCATTGATTCATTATAGGATTAGCAATAGTCATGATCACCTAAACCAAAAAAGGCCATAATCATTTTTCATAGGTAACGTTAACAACAAATTTCATAATTGGAAAATAATACTAACCCTAACCCTAACCACTATAATAACCCTAAACCCTATTTAATACTACATTTTACATCGTTGAAAAATTTCTCTTCTTCATACAACAGGTCCATATTTCCTGTAATTACATCATAAATCGTAAGTCGTAAACTCTAAACCTACTGAATCACAAATTTCATAATCGTATTACAATCACAATAATCCTGGATCGAATCTCATAGGAACATGTTAATTAACAAACTAGTACATTATAAGTGGTTTAAAAATTTTATTCATTCACAATTGCTCGATCTTACCCGTGTGACTAAACCCTAAAGCCTAAACCCTAATCTCAATCTCTACAACACAACCTCAGACACCACATGCAAACCTAAGCCTCTAATCGTAACTATCGTAACTATCCTGCATGCCACGCACATGACAACTTCCGCACTAACGCGGAATAGAACCCTTAACAACACCGATGGCGAGCTTCGGGGGGAGGAGGCAGGCCAACTCATTCTGGAGTCATTCTGGATATAGGAGTATGCGAAGCCTTGGTTATAGGTGAGGCCAACAGGTACATAGATATGCCGCTAAGGAAAGAGAGATGCCGTGATCAAGGGTGAGGCCAACCATGGTCCGAGAAACTAAAACCCCTTACTACAACCTAATCCCTAAACCCTATACCCTAATCCATCAGCCGCAGGAGTACCTAAGTCCTAATCCAACTCTCTAGGGTGTGTTTGGGAGAGAGACTGAGATTGAGAGACTGCGACAGAAATACGTTTGTGCATTGTGTTTGGTTTAAAATTAATTAGACATAGAGACGGAGAGACAGAGAGATGCACATTCACCATTATAGTTTCCAATACCCCTTACTACAATTTAGCCCCAAAACCATGTACCCTAATCCATCAGCCCTGGGCAGTAGTTCCTAAGTCCTAATACATAATCTCTAACGGTGTGTTTGGGAGAGAGATTGAGATTGAGAGACTGCTACAGAAATACTTTTGTGCATTGTGTTTGGTTTAAAATTAATTAGACATAGGGACGGAGAGATAGAGAGATTAAACTTCAGCATTATAGTTTCCAATACTAACCTTCATTTCTGCTCCATCAACTAAGTTTAATCGGTGTCTCTCAGTCTCTATCTCTAATTCATTTTAAACAAAACACAGTATACAAACATATTTCAGTCTTAGTTTTCCAGTCTCCGTCTAACAAACACAATATTGAGTCTCAGTCTCCTGAAAACAAACGCACCCTAACCACTAAACCTCGAATCCTCGAATATTGAACCCTAATCCCTAAAACTCTAATTATTTCCTAAAAATATTTTGTTATTTTAGAAAATAACAATATGCTAATCAAAATTAGTTAATTAATAGGATTACTGTATTTTAACATCATAATTTTATTATACGGAGTTGCCGTTAATTACGGGAACTATTGTATTTTTTATCGATATAATAACTTATTTTCACCGATAATTATTGCAACCATAATATTAATTAATTTTTTTTCTTCTAATTAGTTAACCCATTTCAATGTTTTAATTAAAACTAAGAACTTAATTTTTCCACTATTATGCACTATTATGCTAAATAATGTTTGTCACCAAATATTTTTCAGCTGCAATGTCTAACCTGTGATGCACAAAATGCAATGTGACTTTACAATTATGATCATCATACATAATTTTATGTTGGTGTCCACACGATGTTAATTATTAATTATTAATGTATCTGGTGTTTATAATTATATGTTGCTAAACTTGTATTTATTCAAAAACGTAGTCAACCTTTTTTTAAAAAAAACCTTACAACTACGGTTATAGGATCACTTACAAATACTGGGCATTATCTACAAATGCAACATTGACCCACACCCCATAGGAGGCCCATATCCTGTAATATATGGATAGCTAGTCCAGTGTATTTTGTTGGCCTCACCATACATCGTCACTGGGCCAGGCCCAATTGTTTGCTCTCACTACAGCTCCATCTGATAATACGTTCATGATCCCATTTCCTATCCATGTTGCCCAATCCGAGTTGGCCAAAAGTGAACTTAACTAACCTTTTAGTTGCTTATTAATGTAACTAATCACGTTGGAGTGCCATGTCACCTTGGGCCAATATGCAAATTCAGTTTACACAGGGAAGATTCCTCTATTAGGTAATCTATAGTACGGAGGTAACCCCCACCACACAATCAGCATCTTCCTTCAGTGTCCTTCATGTACCACAATTAAGTTTCCCCATCAAAGTCATTTCCATACTTCAAATGTGATTGAGTTTCCAGTTCCTTTTCTTCAATTGCAGTATTTAGTTGATCAAATTGGGGTTCAATTGATTACTAGAGGAGGATCCCTTCTACCTAGGCCAGACCTAAGTTGCATGAGTTATTTCAGTATTGAAATGCTTTTTCTTTTTTTCATTTTTTTTGTTAAATTTCCTTTTGTTTGACAATTGGAATAATTCTTTTATTTTAAATTACTTTTTTAATGTTAGGTTTAGTTGTAGTACAAGCACACAACAAGGACTTGCAGGAACTTCATTGACTTGTCCGACAGAGTTTATCACAACAACGTTAAGTTCTGCAGAATTATCAAGGTACTTGAATTGTTCTTTTTATTGTATATGTGTAAACACTGTTTTTTGGAGAATGTTATTACATGGATTCATATGCTTTAATTATTAAGTAGGACTTCATTGTACAAGGGGAGGAAAATTTATATATGAAGATGTAATTTTTTTACTTTAAATTTTAATTATTAACATGTTTCATAACTTTCTTCACTGTGCATGTTCCTCATGTTATTGTTAAAAGTTCTTTTCTCTTTCTGATTGTGTATTTAATATTTAATAATTTGCTACCTCTGTTTAATGGCAAAATACATTCATGTCACTATCAAGAAGTAGTTGCCAAACATGTTAAGAATTTGTTCTTTCATTGTGCTCAACCACGGTAGTTATAGAATTACAAGTATGAGTTCAAGTTTATCTTCCTTAATTGTACAATAGTGGTCGTTCTTCTAAATGTTATTATAATATTATGTCAAAGTCATGCTTCAATGTTTTTCTTCTTCTGTGTTGTTGAAAATGAGCAAAGATCATGATACTTGGTATATTCTCTTTCATTTGATATGATTACTGATTAATCCTTCTTTTATTTGTGGAGGCAAAATAATCATTGTCTAAGTAATGTTTGTAGATAATTGTTAAGTTTGTTTATCTCATCTTTTTATGATTATCTCCATATTTTAGTTTTGATATATGATTTTTGTTTGCTTTATTTTTTTACTTTTCTTTTTCAGATGTATTCCAATTGCAAATTAATCACAACTATTATGAGAACATGCTTTTATATTATAAGAGCATAATGATGTTTATGAAGCTTGAAGATACTAAGTTGAAAGAATAACTTCTTCCACTTGCTACTATAGTTTTGATGCTGAGGTTTAATACCTTCTAATGTAATAGTTATAATAATAGGAAGTTTAGTTTGCTTGGACTATAAATTTTTATGTATTGTTATTTTAGAACTACAACCTATTAATGTAATAGTTGTAATAGTAGTAAAATTAGTTTATGAAAAATATTGCAATGTTTATCTCCTCTAGACAAGGAGACTAAATATATAAGAACCTAAGTTTATTATGTTAATTAAATCATTTTATTATTAAATTTAAAAATGTTTTTTTTTGGAAAGATTAATATTTTTTCTAAAAATTGTGCAGTATTAATTTAGACTAGAGAACATGTAAAATAATTACCTTACTAATTAAAAAGGTTGAACATTAATTTTTGGATGTTGAATATGATCAATAAACTATTTACAATGTCAGTAGAGCTATATTTTGTTGATTTGCAGCTCTAATTGTAAGCTATTACCTTGCATTCTCTTTTCCTTTTTTGGTTTTGACAAAATTATTTGTAAGAATTGATTATTTTTCTTTCATTATTTATTTTCTTTCATGTAGGGAAGCAAAATTATTGTTGGTAAGAAAAATATATACTTGACCCTGCAATGTACTTTTTTGGTTTTTTAAAGAATAATATTAATAAAAAGAGTTGCAATATCCTAATAAAAAAGTATTATATTTGTTTATCAGTGATAAAAAAATCTTTTGTGGACCAAGGGTGAGATTGAATAGATAGAGATATAGGTCCATATGAAAGGTTTTTTAAAAAAATAATAATAAAAAAGTTGCAGTATCCTAATAAAAAATTATTATATTTGTTTATGAGTGATAAAAAAATCTTTTGTGGGTCAAAAGTAAGATTAAATATATAGAGATATAGGTCCATATAAAAGGTTTTTTTAAAAAAAATAATAATATAAAAAGTTTCAGTATCATGGTGTTAAAAATATAGTTAAAAGGAAAAAAAATTGCATAAGCGAAGTGACTGGAAAGTAGAAAATAAGAGAACGCAAAAGGGAATAGTGTTTCAGAAGTTCCGCCACTCTGCACACAACGATGGACACTGTTAATCATTCCTTTATGGGTTGAACTATAGTGCTGAAGCCTTTATTTTTCAGCAAGTGCTTAAATGTGTTAGCCAACAGAGACATGGACGTGTGTTTCAATTGAGGTTCACCCGCAGACAACAAGCACAGACAAGTCAGTGGGGGCAGGAACTTGTCGTGTTAAGATTATATACTTACGCGACGATTAAGGGGTTGTTAAGTGTGATACGGGGTTTGGGATTTTTATTGGTTGTGGGCCTTTTTTTATATAGGTACCTTGTTTTTATTTTTCGGTCATTACTCACTATGTAGACTGGGTTGAATTTGGAAATGTGTTTAGTGGATCCAAATATATTGGGAAATTAGACCATAATAATAAAATTAAAGGGAACACCAAAGAAATAAAATAAAATAAAATTATAAAGAATAATATTCTTGAAAAAAAAGAATAATAATTATAATAATAATATTTAAAAGTGACTGAAAATTTATAATATAAAATTTATGATATAAAATGTTGTAATTAATTTGTTTTTAAATTTTACAAATGTTGGGTTACTCCAGTAATACAATCATGAGATTATCGTGTAGGATAGTTGGATTGAGGAAAAAAATTTGTCTAGAAGGAGCAGTAAGATTTCAAAAAAAAAGAAATAATAAAGATGTTTTAAATAGTATAAAAAAAGTGCACCTAAATAAAGTTCTATTTGACACCAAATAGTCTTCTATTTAGCATAGAAATAAATCACTTGGTTGCATTTGGTTGGCCAAAACTACTTGTTCACATAGAATTATTATAAAAATTTGGTAAAACTTTAGAAAATAAAAGAATAATTAAACATTATTATTATTATTATTATAGGAAGACCGATTCTTGGTAAAATAAAAAAAGACATAAGATTTCTTTTTTGGGAATTATTTTCATATCTGACGTCAATTTGAAAAAAGCATCCACATGAGCATATTTAACTCAAATCCAAACACCATGTAGCCTAGTCAATGTAAGATCCATAATCAACCCATAAATGGGCTGCCCACACTTGTTTCAGTCCATTCAATATCTACACTCTATTTGGACATAAAGGCCCAATCCCAACCGCTGATATGAATGATTAATTTCTAGTCCCATAACTAATTACAAACACATGGGTCCCACCTTCGCTGTCACAAACCTTTTGGTTCAGACCATGTCTCCGTTCTCCCCCTCCCCCAATCAATCTTGCATAAAAGTCACTTATCAAAACATGACACCTCATATCAGTATTTGCTGAAAGTAAAGCCTTTCAGCACAATAGTATTGGCCTTCTTTTATTGGTCATTATGGGTGTGGAAGGACAAGATTTGTTGAGATTTTTGTCAAATCAGCAAATCTGCTTCGGGTTGGAGGTTTTTGAACAATTTATTACTGTTCATGTCATGGCTGATCAGCTTTTCATATTGGGAAGGAAGAGAGTTGGTGATAGAAATTTCAGAGATTTCTGTGTTCCATAATTTATCTTTATTGTTGTTTTTTGGTGTTAATTTACTTCCTATTGTTTCGATATCCTTGTGGTTTTGTCTTGAAACATTTTATTGTCGATTAATCTTTTTTTTTGGGATCTAGGGTTCGTTGTTTTTTTGTTTTGTTGAAACGACACATTTTTTCTATTATGGCATGTGGTAACTTTTTTTAAGACTTTGTTATCTGTTGAATTTTGTTTAAAATTAACTATTTGATTTGAATTTCTTTAGTTGTTTTTATAGCAGTTGTGATTATAGTAGTTGTAATGTGTTGTTAATACTTTGTTTTGGCAATTTATTTGATCTACAATTTGAACTTAAACCCTAAAAACATAAAATCGAGGAGTGATTGTTCATTTGCCATCATTGTATTTTGACAAAATTTGGAGATACATTGGAAAGGAATTGCAGTGTATTTTGTTGTTTGAATTCTTTCCTCCCATTTTTGTGGATTCAAATTTTAAAAATTAGGTTCTTGGATGGGTATAAATATGTTGAATGTGTTCTGTGTTTTTCACATCCAATCCATTAGTTTTTTTTTTGTATTTTCTTTGTTTTTAATCCTCTCATATCTACTTAATTTCTGTTTAAAAGCTTTTTTAACTGTAACAATGAGAATGTCTCTGGATATGATTAACAAAATTAATCATGAAAGGGATAATTGAAATCTAATGGTTAGAATCATTAGGTTATGGTATGTTCCTCATTTCAGTGCACAACTTCTCCCAAACTCATTGGAGCTTATTCACATTGATGAATTCATTAGGATTAATTTTTATTTTGTTTGTTATATTTTCTGTGAATGATGTATAAACTAAATGTTGTGTTAAGATGGTTGAGTTTCTTGAATCAGTATTTATTTTAAGAATAAGCTTTTTAATATTTTTTTATTCTATTTTGTATTGTGATCTAATAATTTTTTGTAAAAAATATGCTTTTTAATTATATTTAAAATGATTATTTGGAGTTAAATATTAAATTGACCCCTTAAATTTGGGGTTATGATCAAATTGGCCCCTCAAATTCGATGATACCAAATTGACCTCTCACTTTTATAGTTGTGATCATGTTGGCCCTTTTGTGAATCTTCGTAAAAAATGCAAATGTGGTTGTTAATTGTCCACACTGGATTCCAATAAAACAATGTCATGATGTGTTCGCGCAAAAAAGACACCAAAATGATGTCGTTTGAGGGTAAATGAAGTTAAAATCTCTCTTTCAATGTGTCATATATGATTAAATGTTTGTAAACAAAGTGCATCAAACATTCAATTTTGGTGATGTTTTAGGGTGAACACATCACAACGTCATTTTATTAGACTCTAGCATTGACAATTAATGACCATGATTGCATTTTTTTTTACAAAAATTTCTAAAAGGGCTAATATGAGTCACAATCGTAAAAGTAATAGGTCAATTTGATGCCATTTGAATTTTGAGGGTCAATTTGATCATAACCCCAAATTTCAGGGGCCAATTTGATATTTAACTCAGATTATTTATCAAAAGAAATTAGCTGAGACTCGAGTTCAAGATTCTTGTGTTTATCCCTATGATACTGTTAAATCACTTGAGGCCTGTTTTAAGATGCCTGGATGTTTTTAGCTATCCCATGGTTTTGCTGAATTTAGTGAGACACAATCCTTTGCTGTTGATCTTTCAGCCGATGAAGATATTGAAATGTTTCTGTGATGTAGTTGTTATTTGATTTGTATTACATTATTTAGTTCTATCTTTGGTGTTGTGTTTTTATTTATGTATGTGTTATGATCTCCTCTTTAAAAAGAAAATGGTCCAACTCCCCAAAACATGTTAAGAATGAACATTTTGAGTCTGTTGGATTGGGTGAAGAAGAACTTAAGAGTACTAATGTAAGGAGTCTGTTATATTTGTTAATAAGACATAACCTTTTTTATACAATCATATTGTTGTCGTAATTGTGTATGGATGTATTTTCCGAAAATATATGACATGTGTGTGAAATTGATTGAAGTTATAATATTCCAAATCTGCGTTTGTCCACAAAAAAATATTTCAACCCGTGCAACGCACGGGTATTCTGCTAGTAGATACTCATTTCCTAACGACCTTGAGACTAAGGGATGAGTGCAACATAGACGATAAGACAATGGTATATCCATATCGGTTGTCTCCGTGCAAGAAACTTATGGTATATCATATTATCATGAATTGCACCACAAACAATATAGAAAGTCCATGCAAAACCATTCAAATCCCCCATGATAATTAATAAAATCTATCAAAATTAGCAAATTGAAGGAGTCACGTGACAATTTATCATTCATAAAGAAACCATTGATCAACATCAAGATATAGCAACGTGCACACTTTTACAAAAACTCCTATAAAAATATGTTTAGAAATCTCTCATGCATCCTCCAATTGTTTCCCCATTAGTATGTAGGTCCAGGTATTATGCCACATCTTGTAAGGTGATAGTGCGCTCACTCCAATATAAAATAGTTTGAGTATGTGCATCAGAAGCAAGTCACCATTTTTTAAAAAAATATAAAGTTCATGAGGTAGCTAAATATAAAGTGTTTTTCTTAAAGAAATGATCTGATTATCAAAAAAATCCAATATATTAAGATGAACTTCGTTACAGATTTTTGATAGTGTTTCCTTCAGCCACACTAAATTTGGCCCGGTAAGAGCAATCTTTGCAAGAGAGTGAACAATTAAATTCTCATCTCTCTTGATGTATACTATATTGTATGATCTTTTTTTAAATCATTAAAAGAGTATCCACTACAATAAGGAGAACTGCAAAGAGGGTGAGTGTTACAATATTCCTTGATAATTTGGAGTTTTAAAAACTTCATTCTATTATAACATTGAAATTCGAATCTCCTATTTAATGCACACAAACCTTGCATTCTCTCTCCTTATTGTAGGCCAATTATCTTTCTAATTCACATATACACATATGTGTAATATATATAAAATCCTTATTTTTTAAAATAAATCATAATACAAGAATTTACAAATTTATTTATTAGTTGTATTTTCACCGAAATTAATTGAGAAAAATTAAAATAGAGTAAATAATTAAAAATAGATCTAATTATTTAAGAATGTGATAAAAATGTTTAATTTAGAAATATTTTTATCATATTTGATATGCAATAAAAAATATACTTTTGTGACCTTTTTAAATAATTAAGGAGTATTTTAGCATTATTTTTTCTTAGTTTCAGTGATAATTAAAATAGAAATTTTTTATAAAATTATAGGCACTCTAAAAGTTAAAACTTTAAAATATGAATTATTTTTAAACTTTTACAATAGTCAAATATTTTATAATAATATAATTAAGTACTTTTCGAGTAAATTAAATTAGAATATATACTTAAATTAGTCCCCACGGAATTTTAAAGTGAACATTTTGGTCCCTAATAAAATTAATTATCATATTAGTCCCCAACGTTAGTAGACATTAGACACTTTAGTCCCCAACGTTAGTAGACATTAGACACTTTAGTCCCTAATAAAATTAATTACCAGATTAGTCCCCAATGTCAGTAGACGTCAGACACTTTTGGCTTTCCTTTATTTTCTTTGTCAACCATTAACGATTCGATTCAACGTGAACTGTGAAGCTACTTAGTCATACATTAAGTGACACTCGACAAAGCTTTAAAGGGACCAAGCAGCTACACATGCCACGTTAGATCAGATCGTTAATGGTTGACAGAGAAGATTAAGGAATGATTAAAGTATCTGTTATCTACTAACATTGAGGATTAATCTAGTAATTAATTTTGTTAGGGAACAAAATGTTTGACGTCTACTAACGTTGGAGACTAATCTAGCAATTAGTTTTGTTAGGGACTAAAATGTCCACTTTAAAAATTCCTTCAAACTGATTTGGGTATATATACAATAAATTATCATGCCAGTAACACAAGAATATTAAAATAGAACCATTACCCACTTGAAGATGAATATGTACTAGTTGTGCTATCTTTCTTCTGCACATTTGCATATCAATGTCGTTTCTTTACTTAACATTATTGCATTCTTCTCATGTGGCTCCTATTGCTAACTGTCGCCGCTTACTTGTTTGCATTCGTCAGTTGTCACACAAAGCACCGCTATGTCGTCACTTTTGTCTACGGTCCATGCTTTTCTTTTTGCTTCTCACCCCTCGCATCTCAGTGTCTTTCTCATTTCCCATGTTCATCCCTAAGCTTGCTTTGCTTCTTTTCAGTTTTACTTTTTTATTTATTTATTAGAGTAAAATATTTTTAAAAAGTTTCAAAAATATTCTAAATGTTTAATTTCATTTAATTTTGTTCGTAACATTTTAAATAAGTTTCAATTATACCCATGAGAGTTAATACTGTTAACAGAAATATTGACATAATAATTTTATGTTGAAGTGTTAGAACTACATCATATGATTTTGCATCGTATTGATGCAACGAATCCTTTTAAAACAAGAAATTCGTAACAATCCAACAAGTATACCGGATCAAGTAGTACCACAAAAGAGTGGGTATCGTTCCTACGTGGAAAGGTGGATTAATCAATATTTTTAATTGGTTTCTCTAATTAGATCCAGATGATTAATCAAAGATTAATACTAAACTAAAACTAAAGAAGAGAGCAATAAAGATTAATAAAGCAACAAGATAACATTCAAGAAAAGGAATCTTTATCAAACATTCAATTACCAATGATTTAATATCACAAACAAGAACAAAGAAATATTCAAATGTAAAGGGCAAGATCAAGAAATCGGAGATGTTCACAAGCTAATTTCATATTCCAATTTTTATTTTTCTTTTCTTGCAAGTTATTACCAATTCAACATAAATCCTAGTGTAACTAAATCCTAATCTCTTAGTGATCTAGTTTCTCTTTATCCTAATTAATCATCAATCTCTTGAATAATTAACAAGAAAAGAGAAAATACACATATCCTGATTTAAACTTATAACAATCAACAAGATTTTTGGAAGGAATTAAATATCGCATATTCAATCTCATGAAAACCTTATTGAATTATTAAAGATTCTAATACACATCAAATCACATGCTCATCTCTGAGTTAGTAAAGAAATACGGAATAATTCTTGAATATGTTCGAATGCCTATTTTCTCAAACTCAACAATTCAAAACATGAAAGATCTAATTACTTCTCAGTACATCAAATCTTTAAAGATTAATATCAAAGAATCAAACAAAAAAACAATTCAATCATTTATGTGTTAAAAATACAAATTCATACATGGCACGATCATTCAAATTATTATCTCTAATGCAATGAACAAGTGTGAAAGATAATTCTTGAACATTTATGATAACCAAGATTAATGTAGAATCAAATTATATGTCACTTTATTCAATTAAACTTCAATCTTGATGTTTTAAAAATTCATACTTATCATGTTTAATGTCATGAACTAGTATAGAAATCAAACAAAAGTGCAAGAATCAATTATACCTCTCGATTGAACTTGATTCTTGAATGATTGATGAACAAGAAGAATCCTTTGAATTTGATTAAGAACTTGCAGACTTTTGCATAGATTATTGGATTATTCCATTAGCTTGATGATGAATAGAGCTCCTCCTCCTTAATCTCAATGGTGTTTAGCCACTCATGATTATGAGTAACTAAAAGAAACTGATGAAGATGAATCTTGAATGTATGAACATTCAAAGAACTCAAGAGAAATAAAGAGAGAATTTTTCTAACTAAGAAAGAATGAATGAAAAACTCATGTACTTTATTATTGGAAAATTGATACAACAATTCTAATCTATGATCTAGGTGATTTCAATGATTTGCTAATCTAATCTCTAATTTTGTAATGGAATATATGATCCCCTTAATCATTGAAAATTCACCTATTTATAGATTTACATAACTTAAATGAATTACAAATTCATCTCAAATGAAATTACATTTTACTGTATTTTACACATCATTCACGCCTAGACCTTCATATTGGCGCCCGGACTTTGTGAATTTTTGCTGATTCTATGCGCCTAGACTTTGTGCCTTGGTGCATTGTTTGGGCGCCTAGACTTCTCCAAGTGATGCTTGCTTCACGCCTAGACTTTGAGAAATTGAGCTTGAGTGTCAAAGTCTAGACTTTGAGGTTGCTGCCTAGATTTTGAAGTTGATGCCTAGACTTTGAAATTCCTCTTTTCATTGTTTCCTTGCTCCTTATGCTTCTTTAGTCACTTTTCCTAAAAATAATTAACAAAATAATCAAAGTATCTAATTTATTTAACTATATACTAATTATGAATTTATTTACTAATTTCAATAAATAAAAAGCTAATTATGTTATGAATTAAGTATGATTTAATTAAAGAAATCCTTAATGATGCTTATGCATCACGTATCCAAGAGTATAATTGAAATGTAATATTTAAAATATGAGACTTTTAATATTTAGATATATTATATTATCAATATATTAAAATTTACTAAAACTTCAATAATTTACTAATTTTATTTTAACATAGTACAACAAACATCAATGAAAAACTCAACTTCCACAAAATCATATTTCTAATTTTGTCTCAATCACAATGAACAATGAATATATAATTTTAATTTAATTTAATATAATTCTAATTCATGAAAATAAATTAAATAATAAAAATAAAAAAATGATAAACTAAAGAAGTTGGACCGGAAGCAATATGCATGACTAGCAAGGGTCAAGGAGTGAGAATCAATTAAAACTTATTTGAAACATTACAAACAAATTTAAAAGAAACTAAATGTTAATTAGATGAAGCCCAAAATCAGATTCTAATCCTTATGAGTCTCAAAAGTGATCCTAGATTAGATTACATGTCACTATATCCAAATTAGTTCTAATTTAATTTTAACCCACAGAATTTTAGTTGCATAATAATGCGTGTGCATCATTCATGGTTTTGAGCCCTAATTTCATATGTTTTTCGTAGATATTTGACTTAATACTCAAGTAATTTAGTTTAATTCTTTATCAATGAGTATCTTGAGTATTTAGTTATGTGTTTACAGGAAATATAAAAGAATACAAAGAAAATGGAAGAAGCTTGAAGAAGAAGACTTTTGAGTGTGCTGTCAACTTGACCTCTGTGAACTAAAGTGGGGATAACTCGAGCTACAGAGCTCCAAATGATGCAGTTCCAAGCTCGTTTGAAGGTTAACATCCGGGGCTTCGCGTCGATATATAATAGTCTATAGTTGACAATTGGTTTGAGCCCCGAAAACACCTTGAAAATGTGATGCTGAAAAGCTGCCGCGGAGCACCACGCCCAAGCGTGGCCCAAGCGTGGCCTAGGCGTGGCCTAGGCGTGGGTTATGCGTAGGATGAGTCTTGGAGATGTTTTCTTGGCCAATTTCATGATTGTGAAGCCCAAAGATCAAGCATGACACACACCAACCCCATCCATGGAAGAAGCAAGCTTGCCAATATCACCATTCACTCACATTTCCTCCACGCTTTTGTTGAGCCAAAACGTGATGCTCCAAAGCAAAACCAATCTCTCCCAAGCATATGCATGTCACGTTTAATTACACCAAGCCCACATCTCTTC